>JACGAQ010002397.1:0-41857 GCA_014119065.1 Orius insidiosus
TGGGCATTTATCGAAGGTTTTACTGTGAAGAAAAAACCGTGCAAAACGACAAAACTCCGGAGGAAGATGTTTCTGGGCCGATGAACTAAACAACATTAGTGGGAAATTGAATGAGTCCCTTTGACTTCCCAATTCAATGTGCGTCTCACCAGCCATTCAGTCCCCTCCAGAAGGAAGTAAATAGGTAGATTCCTAGGACGAAAAATATTGAAATAAAAAAGAGGAAAATGTGATTTTGTGGTCATTGAAAGAGGAAAACGCCCAAAATTCCAGTAAATTGGGTTGTCTTCTGCGGCTAGGGCTTTTAATAAAGACCACAGGAAATGACGGAATTGGTGGTTTCTGGTGCGAGAAACTGTAAAAGTTCAGGATAAAAAGGGTAAATAAAAGTGGAGTTGAAAGCCGAGGACGGCCGAATCGGTGACTGATGGCCCAACTCAAGTGCCTCTGGATTTTCGGGCATACTTTATTTTTTTACCTTGCACAAATTACTTTTAATTTTAGTTGCCGATAAGATCTTCAAGAACAATGATAATTTTTTATATTTTAATAGCATACAAAACAAAATGCAAAGGAGTCACGCAAAACGACTCAGCAGACGATGACAAGGATCTAATTTTTTTTCCTCAAGCAGCTGATCGTTTGAGGCATTGTAATTATAAACCAAATACAAGGACAGAAATTAGTATTGCAATCAACACTTTTTTTTTCAGAGGGGGAGTGGTATATATTGGCGAAAAGTTTTTATTCTCCAAAAGGAGTATTGAAAATGTTGCTCACGGTGCTAGTTGCTTTGTTTTCCTTAACTGAATCCGCGAAATTTCGTAAGTTTTTGAAAAAATGATTGAGACATTAACGGAAAGGATTTTTTAGCCAAAAATTGGACTGCATGCAAAAAAGATGATCCGGGATCTAATGAGTGTCTCAAAAGTGCCATTCAGGGGGCTTTGGTCGATTTAAGTAATGGTAAGTGGACTCATTTTGTGTACTTTGGGTGGAAGAGTTGCCGACATAATGCAGTTCGCCATAATGATTTTGACCGTGAAATAGCAGACATTGTAAGTTACCCTTCAACATAAAAAAATCGACCACTCAACATAAGGAAAATAGTCGAAAACTTTCACCATAATGCATCTCACCATTGAGAAGATTTTTTTTTTCATTATGGTAAACTGTCTTGCTTTAAGGTTTTTATGGTGAAATTTATTATGCCGAACGGTGTACCTACTCCCTGGGTGAACTAAAGGAATAGACTACTACCGAAATAGGGGCTCCTTGAAATCGACGCTAGAAGACAAGAATATGCTGTAATCTTTCGTAATTTTTTTTTAAGGAAATCCTGCGCTTGGCGTTTTTCCTTTGGATCCTTTGCATTTCAATCAGCTCACGATCGATCAAGGTAGCGGACCAGTGAGCATCAAACTCGACTTTAAAGACTTGGATGTAATAGGCGTCAAAAATATCGTCATCGAAAACGTGAAGTAAAATCGCTTATTTACAATAACGATTCAAAATATTTTTCTCGATTCTATTTTTCGAACAGAAACGATTGGAAAGAAATGACTATCGACGTTTCCTGCCCGAGTGTCGTCCTTGACGGAAAATATAAAATTAATGGAAAAGTTTTGATCCTCCCCGTCAACGGCGAAGGAGTTTGCAATCTCGCTTTAGGTATTTTCTATTTTTAACCTTTTTCAAAATTTAAAGTTATCCTTTAAAGAGAATTATAAAGGAAAAGCGATAATAAAATTACAAGAAAAAGAAACCGGAGGAAAAAAATTCTACGATATCGAAAACTTCAAAATCACATTTGATGTCGATCATCTAAAATTGAAATTTGACAATCTTTTCAATGGCGACAAAGCCTTAGGTAACTAATCTTCCTTTTTTTCCCCACCTAGTAATTTTTTTTCAGGTGACAACATGAACGTTTTTCTGAATGAAAACTGGAAAGAAATTCTTCATGAGCTGAAACCTTCGATTTCTTCAGCATTCAGCGCCGCATTCAAGGATATTGGAAACAGGGTTTTTCTCAAAAATTGAAATCAATGAAGTCTCACCATAAAACACACAAATTCATAATTTTAAAACATAAATGATAAAATGTAATTAGACTATGTATAAATACAATGCAAAATACGCAAGGAAAAAAAAATTGAGAGTTTTTATTGGGAAACTGATTTTTGAATCGTGTTTCTCACCCCAAACCTCACTCCTTCTTTGTAGCAATTAATCAGACGGATTCCATACTAGGCTCACTTTACCTATATTCAACAGAATTGAAAAACTCCAAAATCGTCTAATTTAGCTAGGTTATGTAGAATACTTTTTTTCAACAATTTAGATTTGTACTAAATATTTTTTGAGCCAAACCTCTTAGTAGTCTAGATATTTGATAAAAACTGCTTTTTGACCCTCGTACGCTCGTTCCGCCAAACCCATGGCTCAAATTGGTGTAACCAAAGGTCCTTTTGCCTGAGTCCTTAAATTCAGTTTTTCGTTTTTTAAAAAGGGGTAGAGTTCTGAAAGTTTTCCCCATATTGCCGGTGGCTTAATATTTCGTTTAAAAATTTTACCCACCAGGAAAATCCATTAGGTACTCTAATTTCCTTTAATGGAGCCCCATTTAGCCTCAAGTTCTCCGATAATTGACTGTTCGTGTTTTTGAAAAAACTGGAATATTTTTCGATATAATAACAGGTTCGTCTTCGCTAATATTTTTTCGAAGGGGGTTTTCTTTGAGGGTGGTGGGGTGTTTTACTATAAATAAGCCCCCGCTCGCTGTTTTTCTATTCAAACTGCGGATTTTTCATTTTGTCATCATGCTGATATTTTGCCTCCTACTTTTCGTTGCTGTCGATGCGAAATTGCGTGAGTTTCCTCTTATTTTTAGGCCCTCAATTTTTTTCAAGGTCATACAAATTTTGTTCAAATTAAACACGTAATTGGTTATTAGAATGACATGAAAACCCAATTATTATCTTGTTAGTTTAAAAAAAAGTAATACTTACGTCACAGCTTTTTTATGAATATAAAATTCTTACCTGAAAAAATAAAAATAAATTTTCAGCAAAGCAATGGAAGGTGTGCAAATTGAGCGATAGGAACCACAACGAGTGCATGAGAAACGCCCTGAACGAAGCCTACCTCAGTTTAATGAACGGTATGCTATTTTAATTTTCAAAAAAAAAATTGTAAACTTTTTTATTGAAGGAAATAAGGCACTTGGCGTTTCACCCCTCGATCCCTTAAGATTCGACCACATTCTTATCGACCAAGGAACTGGACCCGTGAGCATCAAGTTGGACTTTTTCAAAACAGACGTTCGCAACTTCAAAAGTCTTCGAACAACCAGAGTCCAGTATAGGCTGTAAAATGAATTTTTCTCCAGAATATTTAAATTTTTTTTTAGGAATGACTGGAGGACAATGAAACTAGATATCGCAATAAAGACCCAATTATGCTTGAAGGAATGTATAAAATCAACGGAAAAGTATTAATTTTGCCGATCACAGGCAATGGCCACTTCACTCTTTCATTAGGTAATAACATTGAGCACTTCCTTTTGGCAAAAAAATTATTCGCAGGAAGAAATTATCCCATGAAAGCCGAAAAATAATCCCAAATGGACGTTTTGAAAAACCCATATTTTACAAATGCCCTTTTCTTCGGTTTTTTGACTAAAAAACAATCCAAATTTAAATTTCATATGATTTTCGGGCGTTTTAAAAGGATTTTTGATCCAGGAAATAATTAACCGAGTTTCTGGTCTCTTTCTTCCAAAAACAAGCAATTTTTTTCTGACAATAAATGAGGAAAACTGATGGTTATTAATGGAAAAACCCGATTGAAGTAATTACTTGCAGATAACGTCCGAGGAAACGACGATGAATCTGAGCGAGAAAAAAATCCGGAACAAAACTTATTTTTCGATCGACAAACTTCGTTTCGATTTCGACACGGATTACCTCCGGGTAAAATTCGACAACCTCTTCAACGGAAACAAGCAGCTTGGTATGCTCTTAAAAATTAACCCAAAACAAGCAATATGCGATTTTTTTAGGTGATAACATGAATCTCTTTCTGTCGGAAAACTGGAGAGAAATTTTGAACGAACTCAAACCCTCGATCAGCGATGCTTTTGGTGAAGCCTTTAGACAAATCGGAAACAGGGTCTTTTCAAAGATTGAAACCAAAGAACTTCTGTAGCTTTAAGACAACAACTTTTTATATTTGATTC
The DNA here is from genome assembly GCA_014119065.1 of Orius insidiosus. Classification (NCBI taxonomy): domain Eukaryota; kingdom Metazoa; phylum Arthropoda; class Insecta; order Hemiptera; family Anthocoridae; genus Orius; species Orius insidiosus. Next base: position 4,241 of record JACGAQ010002397.1, read on the forward strand.
TTATTTATTAAAATAATATTATTGTGATTTAATATTATCTAGCTTTTAATTTCCTAAAAAGAAGTTACTGTAGCACCCTGGGTTTCTGGTCTCTTTCTTCCAAAAACAAGCAATTTTTTTCTGACAATAAATGAGGAAAACTGATGGTTATTAATGGAAAAACCAGATTGAAGTAATTATTTAATCTTTAATTTAAGGAGATTTAAGTAATCTCCTTATTGGTTTTGGCAGAGTCTTCCACACCCCTAAATCTTTCCTAATATTTAACGTGATATTTTACGGAAATTTGGAATGCGTGTTCATTTTAAAATTTCGCCTGGCCTGTACTCCTTGACCGTTGGAGAGATTTTGAGGGCCAAACGAGTCACCACATTCGTTATTTCGTTTCGAACGTTATAACGTTTCGAAATCGCAATGGCGACTACAAGGAAATTCCTACAAATAAAAATATGTAAAATTTTTAATTTATAAAAATCTTAGATAAAGTAATAGATAAAATATTTATAATATTTATATTAATATTATATTCCAAATATTAATTGTTACATACATCAAATTTAAATTTATACATATTACCCAAGAAAATGATCTGGAAATAATAACTTTCCCGGTTTTTACAATGGTTTTCCTTATTATACCTTGAACTCTTTAAGGCCCATCATACCGCCCGAGCATTTTGTTTCAAAAACAAGAGATCGCAGCACTTTCGCCCCTAATTACTTTCCAATTTTGAGCACTAAATATCGTCGGAAAATTTTTACAAAAGCACGTTCTCCTTATTTTGGAAATGCCTATACGGTCTTGGGAGCAGTTTTTCCGAAAAAGTTTTCTTTTGGAAAATAGAAATTTTATTTTTCGACTAAAACATTTTTTCAAAATAAACCGTCAGCCATTTTGTAGGGTTTGACGAGCTATTTCCAAAAATATTATATGTATAAGAAATCCGATGAATAGTTTCGTCGTTAATCCTTTTAGAAGATTCGGCGGAAAATGCCGGGAGTAGTAAAAGAAACGTTTCCGTGATAGAAAATAAATATTTTTCGAGGGAAAATGAAGACAAAAGCGCGATTACGGAATAATAGTAGGATATCATAAATTAAGGGAGGGGAAATTTTTCTACTGGCTTATGTATATAAGGAAATTATATTCCCCTCATATTTTCATTTTTAGCGGGATGTTTTTCGTGTTAGTTTTGACTTTTTTCGCCTTCTCGGAGGGTGCACAATTTCGTAAGTGAAATCAAGTTTTTAAAAACAATTTTTTTCAAATCTCTCTTTAGCTAAAAAATGGACTTCTTGCCCCAAATCGGGCCCAATGAATGAATGTTTAAAATCAGCCATCAACTTTGCGGTTCAAGATTTAGCAGCAGGTAATTTTTAAGGGAGGATCGGTTGAAGCCTATTGCCAAAAATAATTTTCAACTTTCAGGAAATCCATCTTTAGGAGTTTTACCTATAGATCCCATGCATTTTGATAGTTTAAGTATAAATCAAGGAGGTGGCCCTGTCAGTATATTTCTCGATTTCATCGACATGGACGTCACTGGATTAAAAATGTCAAAATACAAAAAATCGAGTGAGTTTAAATTTTTAAGGATTAACTTTTTTGTTTCCTTATAATAAATGATTAATTCAGAAATGACTGGAAAAATATGGAAATCAAATATACGGTACCAGGTACATTGAAATTAGAAGGAAAATATAAAATAAAAGGAAATATCCTTTTACTTCCCATAAGTGGAGATGGACATTTCGTAATAACAATGGGTAATTCGAGCTCCCTGAATTTCATATTAATTTTGTTTTTTCTCAGAAAATTGGAAAGCGGTCGCCAAATTGAAATTCGTAGAAAAAGAAAACGGCGGGAAAAAATTCTACGATGTGGACAAATTTTCTTTTGACTTCGACGTCGACAAAATGAACATGAAATTCGACAATTTGTTCAACGGAGATAAACTTCTCGGTAAGTTAGAAAGATTAGAAAAATAATTAAGCTATTTAATTTTGTAGGCGACAATATGAATAGATTTCTGAATCAAAATTGGAGAGAAATTTTAAAAGAGCTTAAACCTTCAATTTCCAAGTCGTTCAGCGCCGCTTACAAAGAAATAAGCAACAGAATCTTCTCCAAGCTAGAAATGGGAGTCGTCTCTCCAGAATAAAAGGAAAAATTTTTCTTTTTATTTATTAATTTTTTTAACTTTTATATTCTATAAATAATAAAAATATTTTCAAAAGTAAAAATTAGATTTCTCTATTGAGAACGTTTTTTTTTATAATTTGAAAAATTAGAGACGTGAAAGCTCGTTCCTGAGGTGAGAAATACGGGGGCATTAAAAGAAGTTATCAAAAAACATCGTTTTCGAGGGTAGAACCTTTGATAAATATCTAGAAAGTCGATGCTAATGAGTTTTTAAAGGAAAGAGCCGATTTGTTTTTTATTTTATTTTAAAACCAAGACAAGTCGATTTTTCTCACGAACGAATCTTTGGAACTATGGATAAGTATCTGTTTTCCTGGCTCTAGAGATCACTGCTGATGAAATAGGCAAGGGGTAAATTATTAATTTAGTAAGACAAATTCGTTTTATTGCTTGGAAAATTTCTTGTTTGTCATTTATGAGGATCTCTCTTTGTTTTATTTTGAGAGTTTGATTGGGAAGTGAAAGAGAGAAAAGATTTCAAATCCCATTTTAAACGATATCCATGTTATTGGGTGTTAAGTGAACGTCCCCTTTTGCGGTCTGATTCACTTTGCTTTCTTTGACCTTTCGTTCGCCACTTTCGAAGCTGTAAGCTCTCCGAGGGGTCTCCTCGCGCTTATCGCGATCTCCGCAATCACGAGGGAACCTCTCACTGGACCCGCCTCGAGGGACGAAAAAAAATAAAACCTTAGGCTTATTATTAAAATACATCATTAGCACCGCAAAAATAAAGGATCAAAATATTTCACTTTCCAAATTAAAACATTTTTAACCCTATTTTTCAAACAAAAAAATTTATTTTAATTAAAAAGAATTGATTTTTAAAATAAATTGCGTTCCTTTTTTTCGTAAGAACCACTTATAATTTACATTTTATGTGTGCTTTTTATTTTTTGATCGATTTTTAATTGACTAGTACTAACTAAGTTATTTACAAGTTTAAATTGAGTTGCTTAATTGATTTTACCTCGTAAATTTAAAAATGAGGCACCGTTCCGCTCTGTTCGCAGAAAAAAGAGGGGCTTAAGCGGGGTAAAATCCAACATAAATCGACCAGCCAACTCAACTTGGTTGTACTCTAGTTTTTCAGAAAAGTTTTTGAGGAAAAAAAGTAGGTGAAACCTTGACTTTTCATCTTTTTTTTTAACTAGACAAATAAATCAAAATATAAAGGTTTAGCCTAATTTTAGGTCCGAATATCGGATTAACATAGTTGTTTATCTAAATCCAATTAGTTCAGACGTCTTAAATCTATAATGTAATTTGTTCTCGTATTTATTAAAAATGCTTATCGAGGAATGATCTTATGCCATTAAGAAAGCCGTTTTTTTCGAGTCCGCCCTTAAATCATTCAAATAGCGCTTTTAATTTTTACGTAATTTTTCATTTGTCCGCCTTTGGCCACACTGTTTAGGTGTGATTCGATCGAGGCGCTTTCTGTCGTTGTATCTCCGGAAGTGAGCCACCCCAATGGAACATTCGCGCCATTTTATGACGATTGGATTTATGACGAATTGTTCGGTTTTTGGTAGAGGGTCTTTAGGCACCGTAGAGAAATCCTTCCACCCGCGCTAGTTTTTTCTGGAACTCTTCACGGCCACATTTTCATCCGATTTTTTTCCCCGACGAAGCGGAACGCTGCCGCATGTTATGAAGCACCTGTTATTAACAACAGAGAATGGATTCCTGACAGATTTTACAGCCGTTTTATGAAATAAAAAAAAGTCGACGGAAGAAAAAAGAAGTCATTCTTGCACCGCGGCTCGAATGGTCGAAAAAGGACCTGACGGAGATCCCACGGTTGGTTCGAGTCTCCGCCTATAATCAGTATTCTACACGGCCTCTCAGGCCCCCGCCCTTAAAAGGGTCAAATGTGACTTGAAAAACGTACAATCTCTTCGAAGGCGAGTTTATTACATTTTTTTAATTTAATTTAAAAACGCCAACTGTTGCACAAAAATTAAAATAAAAGATAATCAAAATTTAAAACGAACCTAATTTAATTAAAACGCAGTATATAACTAAAAACTCATCATGATTCTTTTTTAATAGAAAAATAACATCGGGCGTTTAAGGGCTCGTTAAGTAGAATGACTGTGAAAAAAAAAGTTTCAACTTTTAACGGGAAAAACTCGTCCGGGCTCAAAATAACAAACATTTTTATACTGAATGTTGAGAAGGGGCTAATAAAATACGGCAGGTAAGTTAAGGAAATTCCCGGGTCCGGAGGCACCGCTCCGAAGCGCCTAATCCAATCGGTCCTCGACAAATTTATGTCCCTGCGTTTTTTTCCCTTTACTCTTCCCTCCGATTTTTTGCTTTATATGGTTAAAATTCGAAACATTTATACTAATTAGATACAACTAATGGTCTCTTTAGGGTTTCGGAGACATAAATAAATTCCTGTCACTAAAAAATCAGCGTCACAACCCTCAGGGTTTCAAAAAACATTCACTCCCTAACCACACCCCGTAAACATGGATTTATAATAAATTCGAAAGTTACCAACCACTTTTTACAGGCTAATTAAAGTTAAACCGTGTCATTACATTCTCCAAGGGTCAAAAAGCTTGTTAAGGTTCTATGATATGTTTGCAAAGATGCATTACGGCTGTTTGACCCAAGCAAGTACGTGTTGTACTGTCGGAAACCTCCACTTTTTGGATGGGACTCCTTAGGCTGATTAGACATGATTTAAAGGATGTTAAATCAAATTTCTCATGTCGTCGAAATGATAATACGGTTATTTAAATATCACAAATGGATTAGATATAAAAATTGATTATAAAAAAGCGCTTTTGAAATTTATGGAAGCATTAAATCATGATCGGAAACTTGAATCGTAGGGTAGGTAAATTAGACCCATTTGATTTAAATTTGATATATCGGTTTGCCCTGATTCGATTTCGTAACCGGCGAAAATTATTATCGGAACTGTTGCTTTCGTTGAAGGTTTTTTTCCCCCTTGAGGCGCGTTTACCTTTCCAAAAGTGGATGTTCTGTAATTTCATGTAAACAAAAAACTAAAGTAGGAAGATTCTTAATAAGTCGGATGAAAATAGCCGAAAGGACCAAGAAAACTGAAGTGATACACCCATTTTTGTGATTTTGACCTCTCACTACAGAGACTGATAAAAAAGACTGAAAGCACCTTCCCCTTGTCAACACCGTTCACCCTCAAGGCGTACAGTGGGCCTCAAAGGGAGGAGTCTTGTCCGGCAGCGGATGAGACGGGTTCGCTCTGCTGGAGCTCCCTTGTCAGAGGGAGTTCGTATTCCCCTTTGCGTGCTACTGTAAAATCGCTTTTGCTTCATTTTGCTGTGTGACTTCTACCCAAACCCTTATTTTCCTGTCTCCGACATATAAAAGGAAAATTCTGTGAAATTTAGCGAAAATCGCGGCCGCAAAGTGTCCCAGAAAAGCTGCATTCTAGAGACAGATCTCCAGCATTTTTGCAAAACCATACAAAGGGTAATCCAATGAAACTTCTCTCTGAGATGGTTTTATAGTTGAAAATTTTTTAAGTGGATTGGATACTGGAATAAGCTAATTAGATACCTTGTTAAGGGGATGAAGTCGTCCTAGATTTTAAAGTTTAAGCGAAACAAACTTGAAGTTTTTCTCGGATTAAGTCGAACTCGTGTAACGACTCTTCGTGTGGGTTCCAATAGTTTTAAATCAAAACGAGATAACTCAAGAGTGGAACACCGTAAAAACCGACGAGGCCGTTCTATTTTCTCGAATAACTTAAATTGACTGCGCAACCGAATAAAATCAAACGCGAATATTATTTAGACTTTCACAAAAAATACGTAGGGAGTTTCCAAAAGAAGAAAATAGTTTTAAAACAAACAGAAGGTTGTAAAAAGAGCCGTTCGAGTTTCGCGAAAGTAGGAAACGGCGTAAAACGTGGAAAATGTTCTTGGAGCAACAATAGAACCGGGGCAAGACCTGCATTTCTAAACAAACCAATTCGTTCAAAATTAGCTTCATTTCAAAGAAAAACAGGTTTACAATTAAAAACCCCAGATTATGTTATTTAGGCTACAGACGTCTTCCTTTTTTTTTTTATTGGAAGAACACGTGTAGCGACAAAACAATGCACCTGGTTTTTTCCTTATCGGTATTCGGTTTTCGCTCAGGCAAAAAGAAGACTAGATACAATCCTATCGCTCTTTTGTCTTCAGATTCTCAGATATTTCACCTACCTTGATCGAAATCTTGCTCTAGAAGGGAAATACAGTCATCCGCCCCATGCATACTTCATACTCCATTCCCTGAAACGTCCCAATTTTCACGTTTATAAAAATTTTGTGAAAAAAAGTGTTAATAGCGAAATTGAGTTATATAGCGATAAGTTAATTTTATTAAATAAAACAGTTTATTTAAATTTTTATGGAATAGCTTCTTAAACTGAATAAATCACGTTTAAAAACTCACTCGCTTTTTCATGTTGTCGGCCGTCAGTGATTTACAGAAAGGTGTGAGACGCGGATGGCATTTAGGAGTTCTTAATCATATCCTCGGAGAAGCGGAATCAACCGAAGAAACGGGCTATTTTTCGCTGGCATGATTTATTCAGTCGCTAAAGAGAGTTGTCGATTTTCGAAGAGACCTGTTTTATGTCTTAATTAGGCCGGCTAAAGTGTTCGAGAAATGCCAGATAGTCGAGATTTCATCGTATGATTGATTAACTATAAAATTGGCAACTTTTGTATCGCCCGAAATTTTTTTTTGTGTTAAGAGGAAAATAAAATGTCTGATCCTCTCTCCTTATTTAGGTGCTTAAAAGATCTAATCTTCACATTCCGGCAAGGCAAACAATGGGTCAATTTTGAGTAAGAAGCAACTCCGTTCCGATTGAACACAAAGATTCTCCCGCATTATGACTGAATCGATTTACAACGCGACGTACGTCCCCGGCTCATTTCCCACGAGATCCTTTCGGAACTTCCCGCCCCATTCTTCTGTAAATCGAGTCGTAAAAACCAACCCGGAGGATGGAGGCTAATAAGTTTTCTCCGCAAAAACTACCTTTTTTTTACGCTACCCGACGAGTGGATTAACTGGTTTCAGACTTGGAAGAGACACTGCACTTAGCGAGTGAATCGACTTTATTTACATCCTTTTGAATGGGGTCAAATTTATTTCATAACGGAGAGACGCTCAAGTCTCGACTTCTCGTAGAAAAAAACACTTTTCTTTGAATTATGAGACAAGCTTAATCAGCGTTGATGCATTGTTTATGGTGAAACTTTAAGCAATAATGGTTTCATAAGTCAAAACTATATTATTTCAGTCTAAACACTCGTTAAAATTAACATTCATAGGAAATCTCTGACATTTAAACTTTTTTCTTATCCTGCAGGCAGTTGGACAGTTTCAAACACATTAAAAAAACGAAAATCGATCATTATTTTAGGAAATTTAAACCTGAAAAGATTGTCAAAATAACGGGTGTCTTCTTCATGAGGTAGTCGACTTGGAAAAATTTCAACCTGAGAAGAATGCGAATTCTGCGCGTTCTTCCGTTTTAACTTCGGGGTCCGTTTCTATTTCAAGATAAGGTCAGATTTCATTCCAAGTTCAAAGTCGACGCTGTGAAAAATTTCAAGAAGCCGATTTCCTGTTTTTGATTGCTCAATTTGATTTTCGGAGAAATTAATTTGAAAGATGAACGCATTCTTGGAATTCTATAGGACCCTCATTTTCGGGAAAGGCGACCGTTATTAAAAGAAACCCGATGAGAAAAATTTTTATTTATTGATTTTCGTCAAAACGAGGAATTTTGAGAAACGGCATTCTCGATCCATATGGGAATTTTAATTTTTATTGAAACTTTTATTTTTTTCCCACGAAGAAGCAGGGCGCACAATGCATCGATGCCATCGGATTTTCATCCAATGGTAGGGACGATGTCATCATTGCTCTGCTCTATGATTTTATGGGATTTTATGTATTTACCTAGCTCTTTTGGACAAGAAATACCTATTTTAACTGATTTTTGAAAGTTTTTGTGGTTCTTCCTACCAGAAAACTCCCTTTTTATCGTACTTCGGGTGTTTTTCTGGCTCTAATGACCTAGAAAGTCCCATTTTTTAGATCCCATTTTCTTGATTATTTTGCCAAATGAAAAAGTAAAAGAGGAAATGGAGCGTTTTTGTACCAAAAGATGCGTTTTTTGACCGATTCCCAAAGGTGATACGGCCGAGGGTTCTGATAACTCGGATAACTGATAATGGTATAAATTTTCTTAAATAGGTTTGATAAAATCTATATTTTATGGTTTAAAATTGCCAAATACTTTAAAAACAAAAGGATAAAATAACATTATAAATAAACAATTCAACACCTTTTATTTTATTAGTTCTTCATCTCTAAGTTTTCGATAAAATCGCAAAAAACGGGTTTCAGGATTTCGAATCTTAAGCGCGGTTTGCAATAAATAAAACCCGAAACGCCATCTCTTTGTCCACATATACTTCCAGATTTGAAATTTCACTCTCTAAATGACGAATTTAAAATTTTGACGTTTTAAATCACGATAAATCATAAAAGGATCATAATTACAAAAGCAATAAAAGATACTTTTCAGGTTTACGATGCGAAAGAGCAATAATTAATTGTTGTTTTATTACTGGATTCGTTTGCTCGGGTTTCTCCTTTTTCGCAATCCTGACCGGTCTATTGTATGATCGTATATTACCATAAAAAAAAGTTTCAAAAATCATGACTGTCGAGTTTTTTTTCTAAACGGAATTTCACAAAAGGCCCCCCAAAAAAAAGGCCGAATTTACGTACTACAACCTTTTAAAAAGCAGTAAACAAATTTTTTCCCCAAAAAAAAAGTTTAAGAGGAGAAAGTTTTTTGGCAAAACGGGAAAGAAATGTGGTCGGTGAGGAAAAAAAAGAAGAAACACAAGAAGTAACCTTTCGGAAATTTATAAGGGACGTTCACCCAGTCGGTATGTAAACCTCGTTTCCACGGGATTCTTTATTTTACTGTCTTGAGCATTGAGAATTTTAAAATTAATGCAGCCAAAGTGAAAGGGAATAAAGGCCGAAGTTTATAATATTTAAATCGATGATTTCCAGGGGCAGTTATGAAATAAACCAATTTATTTTTGTAGAATTACAAAAAGCGATGATAAGAAAAAGATTAATTTTTTATAATTTCTATTTACTTAATTCCTTATTACCATATTAAAAGAGATTTTCTGTGATTTAAGTTGGCGCCGTTGCGTCCGGGCTGTATTTGGTCATGATGGGACTTTATTCGCCAACTGGAAAAAGCCGCTCCTGCCCGAAACCTGTCCCTTCGCCTATTTCGAATCGATTTTTTTTTCCGTAGATATGAAGTCATGAAGCAAAAATTTAGAAAAACCAGTTCGGACGAGGGGTCGTAAAAATCATATCTGGCCGTAATTAACTTGTAACCGATTTACGAGAAAATTGAAAAATAAAGTCACATTTTATGTAATGATCGGAGGCTTTAATTAATTTTTGTGATTTTTTTTTATATGGTAAACTTGATGCTTTATTTAGATAAAATTCCGCCAAGCCCCAATTACTATTTTACACCTAAACTTTCTCCTTATCGATATATATTCCACAAATTCCGTAGGTTTTTTTATATATAAACGGGGGAGGGAGAATTTTTAGTAAAAAAAGTTTAAAAAAACCTAAAATCTCCCTACTTCAGGCAGCAGTATTTTGGTGAAGATCACTTGAGTATGGAAGACTCCTCCTTCCAAAAACCTGAAATGAAGGGTACAACAATAACTTCCTTAAGAAAGTTAAAATTGACACTGATAAAGATAAAAATGCACAAGACTAATATAAGATAAATAAAATGAGATAAATCCTGTTTTTAGAAATAAGTACAGGCCTCGTTAATTCCATATTTTTACGACCGTATTCAACTTTTATACTTTATTATATTGTTTTATAAATAAGAAAAAAGAATGAAAGAAAGAAAAACTACTTTTCGTGCTTATCGAACATACCACGGTTGACTCCCATGAGTCTTCAAGGAATTATTACTTATTAAATTTATCCACGCGATGCTGCTGTATCATGTTTCGGGGAGGAAAAATATAAGTTTGACTTGGCTTTGAGGAGCCAATGGGTTAAATGTTGGGTCCGATTTTCAACAATTTTCCTAAATTTTCATCGATTTTTAAAAGTAGGGAAAAATTTCGGCTGTTCACCCCGGTACGTGTGGCCTGGCTCGCGGTAGACTTCCATTTTTTTACCTTCATGTTGGGGGGGGGGGGGGGGGGCTGCCTAGTACTTTACACGATGTGAAATTTTAAAAGCCGTCAAACAAGAGAATCTTCTGTTTGATTATTCTTTGTTTTTTAGGGCCTTTTTTTACTGACAATAATTTTTGGAATTAGTTATGATTTTATTGTGAAATATAATTAAATGTTCAAAGTAGCCGGTATAAGGGAAAGTGTAAAACAGGATTTCGCATATAAATATTCACTGACATTTGACTCTTTGCCAACGCATAGAGTTTAACGTAAATTAACTTCTGTAATAACCTTAAGCTCTTTAGCCGAATGTATCTTCTTTTTCTACTTTCCCGTTCTTAATTTTAAGTTTTATGAGATCAAGTTATTATTAAAAATTTTAAAACGAAAGAAGTATTTGACCCCGATTCGCCCTCTGGGAAAACTTCCTGGGCCAATAATAGGTGGGAATTCCATGTTTTCCTCCTCTTCTTTCACCCCTTTAAACACCTTTGGAAACAAAAATAAACACGTGACAAATGCCCTTTTTTTTCTATTTTAAAGCGTGTAGGAGGGTTCTCCACCCTCGTGAAGCTCAGCGAGAGAGAAGAAAAAATGTCGGGGAACACGCTGTAAAATGCTGGTGTCACACTTATCAAATATAAGCTGATTTATGGCTTTGGAATTACGTACTGACTTCCCTTTTCAAGAAGAGTATTTAGTTTCAAAAATTGAAAAATAGACTCCGACTTCGATTTTCGTGTAGGACAAGCTCACTCTAACATCCCGATTTCCGGTGAGATTTTTTTTTCTCCCATCCGGTATGGCTGGGCTAGAAAAAGCTAAAGATCTGTTGGCCGCAACTTATTAGGGACAGTGGGAAAACTCCCTAAATTGAGTAAAAGGGGTACTTCGTTCGGAGACTTTTTTGTTTCCTCGACTTTTCGGCGGTTTTCTGCCGCTAACTTTTCCAAATTTTTCCTTAGACTTTCACGATTAAAAAGTCCTTTTTTCAGGATTTTTGGGCGCCTTCCTCGACTTATGATATCAATTTTTGGGTAATTTTACGCTCTTTAGACCCCAAGAATCTTTTGTTCGAAGTTACATTTTCAGGACCAAGTTAGTCAACGAAACAACCTATTTAAAGGGTTTTCGGGGGTTATAAAATTTATTGTTTATTCTATGCTAGAATATTAATTTCTCCCATTTTTCCATGTCCGAAACATAATTTCTAATACAGGCCGTGACCTTCTGTCACCAATAAACTAAAAGAAAATATTCTTTTTATAAAATAGGTTTCCGCTTTCCTTTAATTTGTAAAACAAAATAATAAATTCTCCATTTTGTGCCAGATCGATTCAAAGAAGAAAAATTATTCTATTTTATATGAATAGAAAGTCTCATAAATTAAATGCCATTTAAAAAGAATAAGGTCGGGGTTAATAATAAGTACAAATAACTTGTGCATATTAAAGTCCTTATAAAAAAAGGTAAAAGAAAGGCGTAAATAAAAATGAAATATATTTCAAAGAACCATCGCGATAGAAAAACAAAACCGCGCTCCGTTATTCAAAAAAGGTAAAAAATTTTTGTCGTCTTGGAATGTGAAATTTTAGCCTGGATAATGACCCGAGATTATCTTCTCTTGACGAATTTACGTGTAAAATCAACACGTATAAATTAAAACGGGTTTCTTTTTGTTCATAATTTTAATGTAGAAAAACAAAAGGGATAAACATGACATCGTTAGTGGATGTTCTATAATGAGATGACGTCATAATGCAACAATCAATCATTGAACCGTTATCGAGGCTGACGTCTTGTCAGTAGATGCACTTGAAATAACGTCTACCTTTGAAGTACGTAAAAAAAGGTTTTGGATCTGATTAGAAATCTCCGTTCTTCAAAGATTACACCGCACTGCCCAGACGTTTGGGGGACCCAGTTCTAAAAACCGAGAAGAAAGACCAAAAGGTATCATCGTCCCTTCATTGGGGATCTACGGGCATTCCCGGTTTATTCCTAAATTTTGGCTTGTCGCCAAACGTGACTTGCAGCACGTTTTCGCAATTCATCGAGCGAAATGTTCATAGAAATTTTTCAATAGAAATGAAAAGTTTTTCTCGTTTTTTCTTGTCGGAAAGGTATATCATATCTCGGTTGTTACGGTATAAATCAACGTTCGAACATTCGTGAGCAATATCTCACGGAGTCGAAGGTAAAAGCGGACAAGTTAATAGCGGGCACCGCCTTTCCGTCGATCTCTGTTTGCACTACTCGTTCTATGCATATTAATTTACGTTTTTTAACGACGTATCAACCAAATTATTAAGCAAAGAATTATTTTTAAACAAATAAAGAAGCAGGTCCAGAAATAAAAGGGTTGCATTACTATTCGAGGGGTCGTCTAGACGACGCTCACCTAAAGCACCGTCTGATGTCACTTTTTAAATAGACTAATGAACTCTCCATGATCTAATTCCGTCCTCGACGGGGGGTCCCTACGCCGGCAATGCGTTTTTAGAAACGGGCAAAAACCCGGTGAATTATGTGAGTATAAAGAGACCTAATTGCATAAAATAAAGTGCACGCTTTATTTCTCAAACGGCCGTTTTCTCATCTAATTGAGTCTTACCTATTTAATTAGCAAAGAAGCTTTTTTAAAAAGAAAAAGAGACAACTTTCACTAACGTTCCAGTCATTTTTAACTAAAAAAAATTAAGGGGTTACTTTTGATACCCCAAAATTGGCTTTTTCAAACAGTTGTATCTCCCTTAAAAAATTGATGAATTTTACTTTTACAGCCACCGTTGAAAGAAAAAACGATTTCCGTTTTAAATTTTGTAGGAAAAATGTAGACAATTTTTACTGTTTTGTATTATGATGCAACGCAGGTTCTATTTTTTGGCCCGTAGGTGAACGCCCTTGGAGCGGAAGTGTTTAACGCCAAAGGGGTGTTTTAAGGATTTTGTATATCCTGTAGGAAGTGTCAACCCTTGTCTTTTTTTTTCCTCCGACTCTCCTTTCAACAGGCACGTGATACCCCACGTGGTGTTACTGATTACCCCATTTCCTGTTCTATATAAAGAGCGCCGAAAAATTAATCGATCATTTAAAATTAATTTCCCACACTTCTAGTTTTTTAATAACCCTCCGTTTTTATTTCTTGCTTTACTCTCTAGCGTCTAATAAATATAGGAAGGACCTGTTAATTAACAAAGGAGTTGTATGTTTAGACGTTATCATTGATTTATTTTCGGAAATGTCCTCCGGGAGAGCTGAAGGGGTCGAAAGTTTTGTGAGGGTGGAAATTGAAGGTCTATTTTTGGCCTTTTTTACTTTGTTCTTTGAAAATCAACGGCTTTGACGGTGTTTTACTTCCTGAAAATGAGGAAGTTAAAAAGAGAAAAAATAAAGTTGGGGACAGTTTGTTTTTAAAAATTGGGGACTTAACACCTTTATCAGTTTTTAACTTCCTCTCTACAGAATGTGGTATGAAAAATTCTGAATTTGATGAAAAGATATATCTCAGAAAGAAAGTTATTGTGATACCCTCGATGGTTGGTTTTCAGAATGGGATCTTAGGGCCAATTTGACTCTTAATTTTATGCTCAAGTGTGTCTGCGGCGCCATCAGTCATTTAGTCAAGTTTCCCGGAACGCTTTTCAAACGAAATTTTCATCGGATTTTTTTTTAAATTAAAAATAGAAAAGAAGGATTGAAAGTAGATTTGAAACAGCTTGATGCATTAGATTTGATTCGCTGTTGACGTCAAAATATTTGAATTTGGCCGGGAAAATCAAGCGATATGTGCATTTTTGATATACGAAACATAAGATATCTTCCTTTTAGTACCAGCTACCGCTAAGTAATTGACCCGGAGGGTCAATTCGAATATTGATCTTTACCGATCTCAACTTTATCAGCGGCTGCCCGGCCGTCTGGCCGTAGCATTTTTTTCCGGAACACTTTACGGCCACAGTTTTCATCAGATTTTCACCAAATTTTCTTTAGTCGGTGGACAAGAAACTAACGAGGGTGACTTTTGAATTTTGAAGAAATGGCAGGTATAAGTTTGTTTGAAATTTTAAAAACTTCGCTACGGCCGAACTGTTGGTCCGATTTTCACCAAATTATCACCAAATACTCCTTACATTTTTAAAGAATTTTTGTTGTAAAAAAATTGCCACTTTTTAATTATTATTTTTTTTTTTAGTAGGGAGAAATTTCATTCTTCTACCCATTACGAGAGGCACATCCGTTGGCCAAAGAGCCTATTATTTTTACCTTGACACTTCAAAAAATTTTTAGAAAAAAGAACTTGGAAAATTGTTTGACAAAAAATAAAACTTAGAAAATTTTTTGAAAAAAAAAAAATTGAAAAATTTGTTGGAAAAAAACGGAAATTTTTTGAAAAAAAAAATTAAAATTAAAAATAAAAACTTAGAAATTTTCTTGAAAAACCTTAGAAAATTTTTCGATAAAACAAAAAGAAAACTTGGAAAAATTTTCGGAAAAAAAAAAACTAAACTTCCCCTCCATTATACTGCGCCCTCCTTTATACTTTCCCTCCCTTATACATCCACCTCCGTTATACTTCCCCCTCCTATATTGTTACTTCTCTTTAAGGAATTTTTCGATGGAAGCTCTTCAAACAAGTACAGTGAAACTTCCCTTAACGGACACCTCTTAAAAGCGGACATCTCCCTTCAACGGACAAATTCAGATTCCCCGGCGTTAAAACATAGGAAAAGGTATTCTAAATATTTCTATAAAGCGGACACTCTCATAACGGACGCGGACAGCCTGAAAAATTCAATTTCACCCCTAAAAGTCTCCTATTAGCGGACAGCACGTTTTTTCAAGGACAAAGTTTATTGACATTCTGTTGTTCTAGAGATGTTTTGTTTACATTTTGCATCTTACTTATGATCTTTGACCTTAGTTAATCCCTTTTTGTCCCTCACCATGCCTTTTATTTATAAAATTCAGTTATACTCTTGACTTCACTTCAAAATTACCGACTTTTTAAAAGTTTAATTTTTATTTTTAATATGTATATATGTAATCAGGGCCGGCGACAGGGGGGGGGGGCAGAGGGGCAATTGCATAGGGGCCCGGACTCACTGGGGGCCCGGGCCGACGAGATTTAAATTAAAATTTAAATTTAAGTATTAAGTATTTAATCCCCCGATTAAAATTACAAAAGTTCAAATGCTTTACAGCTGTTTTTTCCTTATCAACATGCTTGAGAGTTATGGTACAGATGTTTACATAGGTACTACATAATATTTTATTAACACAAACGCACCCCCCCCCCCCCCCCACATGTGAGCGTAGTACGGGGCCCGTCCTTCTTATTTGCACAGGGGCCCGAGAATCCTGTCACCTGACCTGTATGTAATAATACATATTATGTTTTCCTAATCAGAAATTAAACTTCATTTTTCATTTTTTTTTAAAGTTTTTTTTTCCTATTTTCCGAAAAGCGGACACCTCTATATAGCGGACAAATTTCCGGTCCCCAGGAGTGTCCGTTATTGGGAAGTTTCACTGTACTTTTTTTCCCTTAATCTGCAGCCTTTATGGATTCTTTATTTTAACAGAAAATAGAATTGGCAATGAACTGCTTTCTTAGAAATTTAATAAATTTAAAAAAAATATTCACCTGTCAAATCACAAAAACACAGACGTCATATTTGGGATTATTATTAATTTACGTCTTTTTATTAGAAGTTTTTTTTTTAGTAAAAAACTGTCTGTGTCCGGTTATTAGAAGATTTCAACTAATTAAAACCAGTGTAATTTTGTAGAGGATAATTAAATTTGTCCGTGTGGAGGTGTCCGCGTAGGGGAGTTTCACTGTATAACAATGGTCAAAACTATAAAACGTCTGAAGTTAATAAAACATAAAAATAACTTCAAGCTGCCAAGTAGAATTGAAAGAACTTCTGAAAGGATAATTAAACCCTCTCAATTCACAAAAGGCAATGATCCTGTGTGTTCTATCGTCCACGTAGCCATTTTTATGTTTAAAACATTTTATGGTTTAGTCGACGTCTGGGTTGGAAATAGACTCCCTGGATTTCTTCTAATTGAACCAGTTTGTTTTCAACGTAAGGCGTAAACAGGTAAAACACAATAAACATAAACAAAAAATAACAACACTGTAGGTACATAAAAATTAACGATTTTTTTTTCCGGTCTGAACCCGTTTTAGTGGAAATGAGTACGACGGAATGCAATAAAATAACCATTTTTGTCATCTTTATAGAAGATTATAAATAAATAGGAATTTGTAATATTTCTAGTTTTTATGTAATGCCAGTTTTTTTGATATATTATTTAGCGACCCCACTGGACTTTTTACAGGTCTAAAATTTATCTAGATTTTAAACGTTAGTTGAATTAATAAAGCAAAATTAAGGCTAATAAAATTATTACATACCAGTCAACGAGTTTCGATTTTTTCGTTTATTTCATCGGCTATCAAAATCGCGAGATATCAGTAGCCGGTCGTTTTTCGTTAGTTCGCAAGAAAAAAAATTTTTTTCCCGTAATATCGGTTCTTATTTTGAAATGTAGTTCAACACTAGAGAACTCGACGAGAACTGAAGGGGTTGGAAGAGGCGAAGAAGGTTTTTATAGGTTCGGGGTAGTCGAAAATAAACGCCGGCTGAGAGGTGGCGGCGGCGATGAGTTTATTTTTTAACTCCTTTTGTACTCTTTAAGTCATCCCCCTCCCCCAAATAGTACGGACGACATTGAAAAGTCGTTTTCCTTTACGAGCGCCTCGTGGTGGAATCTTAATTTGACCTTTTTTTAATTATTGGCTCCCATGGATGAGACAAGAAGATGAAATAGGAGGCTGTTGAACTCTCAAGATGACATTTTGTTGGCAAGTTTACTTTTGTTCGATTTTATTATTTTTCTTGTCTATTTCCAGTATTTTCTACCTCGTCGTCCAGGTCTACCTAGGCCGAGTTCTCATCATTTTCCATCCTGACGACCAATTTTTTTCAATAATGAGCATTTAATTAGACGACCACCTATTCCATTTTGATGGAGAATAGTCGAATGATGCCTCTTTCTTATTATGATGGGAAAATAACACTTCCCTTAGCATTAGCTACTGATCCTACTGCACCCGTAAAACTTAACTAGATTCTAACTACCACTTGGTCACTACATCCGATACTAGCTACAGCCGCCACCTTACAGAAAGATCTAGAACTGAGAGCTTTGCAAACAGTCCGTCAGATGGCTGCTCTGTAGGGTCAATCACACACTCGACAACAACAACGACGATGCCGTGTTGGGCGCTTTGAAAATGAAAATGAAAAGTAAAAAAAATTTTTTGAGACAGTTTTACAGGAAAAAATTTATTGGAAACATTTTTTTTTCTAGACAAATATGTAGGGAAAAAAGGTGGGGTGTTCACAGCCGTTCCGTGTCGCCTGGTTGGGTGAAAACTTCCATTTTTCTACCTTGATACTGAAAGGTTTTGGATATTTGGGATAAAAACTATGATGTTGGCTTAGAGGAAGTTCTCGTAGGGGCCATGTCCCGAATATCTTTTCCCAGCCAGACCACACGCATCGGGCGTAAACAGCCCAAATTTCTTGCCATATTTTTTTTCTCAATGAATTCTATTTAAACTGAAAGAGTATTTGGTGATCGGTCTATTGGTATGGCCGTAGCTAATTGAATTGTCAGACATATGAGGCGCTCCGAATACGAAGGGCGAACTCGACAAAACGTAGTTTCGAGATATTCGCATTTAAAAGTTTTCTGTTAAGGGCGAACTCGACAGAAAAGTCACTCTCTGGAATTTTCGTGGCGAGATTTTAGAATCATCATAGAATCATAGAGAAAAGGGTTTTTTAAAAATCACCAAATCTCGAAAAGAAAAAAAATTAAATAAAAAGGTTGAGAGTAGAGCTTTGCCGCATATCGGTTTTTACGTATTTTAAAGGGGAAAAAAGGGGAAACTCAATATAAAAATTACATGGGTGTATTCTTCAAAAGGTCTAGAATCTGAAAATGAAAAAAAAAAATTTGTCCGATGTCGAGTTCGCCCTTCGTATTCGGAGCGCCTCATATAAGCTTCGAATGATGAGGATCCGTTGCACAAGTGCTGGATAAACATTTCATTAAATTCTGTCAGGAAATTGGTTGCTATTTCCTTATATCTCAAATTTTTGTGAGTATTTTTTCGCATGTATTTCAAAATGCGATGTGGAACCAAATAAATGACTGAGGCTACGAGCCCTGGGGCTCAGGTGTCGGATGGTCCACGATCAATACCATCCTCCGTTGCTTCTTATTTAGCCGTCACCTACACAAACCAAAGCAAAAAAATTCTCCTCAACCTGCTTTAGTTTGAACATTTTAAAAATTAATAGGTGAAAAATAGGGTGAGCGGGACAATGAGCCAGTTTAACAAGTTCAGACTACTGAACCGACTAATACTCCGATGGCTTATTTCTCGCTTCAACACCTCTTTAATTAAGAACCATTTTCATTATTAGAAATCACTCACTCGTAAAGTATCAACATTCGACCCCTCATTACTGGATCGTTATTAACTAATATTTTATCAATAAATAGGTATACTTAATACTTAGTCAATTAATAATTTTTTCGTTTCATCATTTTGATATCCCAAAGTAAAGTACAATGTAATCAATATTGGTAAGCTGATTTTCTTTCTTCATCTGTAATATTTGATCTCATTTAATTAGATTATTTAGGTATCGCATTTGCCGGAAGAAGCCATATGTCGGGATTTTATCCTTTTTCTGTCTTTCCTCATCCGTGAAACGCCCCCTACTTTCCACAATTCCGAATAGCGCCGGAGCTCCGTGAGGCGTAAAATGAGGAATCAAACAGCCCTAATACTTATTTTATTGCAAATAGTCGTTTCCCGAACCTCCTAAGGGACAACCCCATATGCGTCTACAGTTTATTTTAGGGCAATCTGAATGATTATAAATTCTTTTGTCGAGTTCGCCCTTCGCCCGCTTATTTCCTCATTTTGAAAACTCCGAAGAAATGCAGAGGTGCTGAATTTAAAGAAACTACGGTTGTTGCTAGTTATTGATGCGATACTCAGAGGAGTCGATTTCGATCAGGGTTTCTGTAATTGAAACCAGTGACGTCAAAGTATAACGAGGTTACCCGTAGAACCCCTCTTGAACTAAGTTCCGCTACAAATCCTTTTTGTCGGAGAGAAAAGTCCCGACCCTCGACTAAACTGGATTGCTTTAAACACCAGCTGCCCTCTCGACTTGTTAAACTCTTTTAAGCGTTCATCCTCAAATTAATTACATGAGCCCGAAACCTATATCGATTATATTTTATAAAATAAAACCCGCGCTTGCTTTTGGCGGATTTTGTATTCATCTCAATCTAGGGACTTTGAAAATAACTTTTTTTAAGCAAATTCGGAGTGTTTCGTGAAAATTTTGTGAAGATCGGGGGCTGTAGCGCATTAAACAAAAAATTTAGATTGGCATATCTCCGCCACTTCTGCAAATTGCAAAAAAGCATTTGGCATTTTCAAAATAATTACGAAAGTAAGATTCTGTCAAAATTTGGTGAAAATCGTATAAAAATTGCGTCTGTAAAGTGTTCCGGTAAAATGCGGAGGACGGACGACCGGCCGGCACTACATACAACCTCATGATCGGTAAACGTCACTAGTTATCCTTGAAAACCCTATCCTTGGTACCGCCACCTGGAGGGTATCACAATAACTTCCTTTTAAGGGAATAAAAATAGAGGGATTTATTGAATGATAGTAGGTAAATTTATTGCACACATTAGTTTATTAACAAGATTACAATGAAAATTCACAAAACATTTTTTCAAAATTTTTTACAAATAAAATAGGAACTAGATTTTAATTTAATAAGTACAGACTAGAAATTTTAGATGTTTAAATATTTTCCTATCTTAAATTCTGTAAGGGGGGAAGGAACAGGCTACTCATGCTTATTTAGGTGCCTATTACATTTTTCGTATGTAATTAAGTAAATAATATAACAACTATGTACCTAATATTATTTATTAAGGATTAAGTTTTATTTATCACGGTTTTGAATTAGGTAAGCTTAAAATATTTACCTCAAGATAAAAAATAGACGAATCATTTCTTTTGCCAGATACAAATCTATGAAATTTTGTTGCTAAGTTTTAGCCCATTTCAATATCAAAATGAACGTACAGGTTGAAATTGGACGATTAATAAATAACTAAATATGCTGATAATTTTTCGGAAAAAAGAGATCATTCAAGTGAAGTCACGATCATTCATATTTAATCACTGAAATCAGAAGCTACTTTCCGCACTGGCTCAAAAAAGGAGAGCCGTGGAAAGTGGGGGCTGGTCCACCAGTTTAGAGTGGCTGAAAGAACAAAAATACCCACCCGGGGTTTTTTATGCCCGAAAAAGTGGCATAAAAGAAGTTCCATGGGATTGGAAAATGCATAAAACTGGCGTATAAGCCATGTTGAAGACCGAGGGAAACGCTCCTAAAGGACGTTTTTGGGCAGAAAGACCGACGAAAGCCCCTGAAAAGTGTGTTTCCTCGAAGCGGGAGGCGTAAAAAATTACCTTTACTTTCGCCAACGGGCTCTAATAAAAGAGCCACAGTTTTAACTAAAAGAGGAAGTAGACATTTTGCAATCATTATACATAATAGATATTTTATATTATTTTTATAAACCTAGATTAGACAAAAATTTCGTTATAAATTTTATTTTTATTTTTTATAATTGCGAAAACGGCCGAATAGCTTTAGGGCCATCTATATTGTACTTTTAGGTACACCTATGTTTTGGCCTTCTCAAAGAAGGATTACACAATATGTATTGTTTAACTTTATTGCCTACTTATTATTTAGACAACTTTTTCTAATTTTCTCGTAAATTAGTTTTATTAAAAGTCATATTTATAAAGATGGGTCATTTTGATAACTAAAATCGCGGGACGCAGGGAGCGGCTTTAAAAAATAAGGAAGTTATAAAATGCAAATCTTTGAATATGATGATTCTCAGTTTGTTCAGCAGTCTTTTCTTTTAAAAATTCACTCACAACACTATTAAATTGTCATCCTCGTCTTCTAAAGGACTTTCACCACTGCAAGCTTTTTAGAAGTCGAAGGTGGGCCAGGATCTGTCAGCTGGCCCTCGTCGGGCTAGACGTCCAGAACGTGATTAAGGTAAGCGATGTAGCAGATGGCCAATTTTAAAATTTCGATTTTCGAGAGTTTCTTGTCCGGAGGAAGGGTCGGCAGGAGTTTCCTAAGTTCGCTAAACGCGACGTTAAACGCTTCTACGCGGACGCGTTCTCGAGTCGCGTGCGCCGTTCGATATTTTGTCGTCGCCCTCCTTCTTCGGCGTCTTTCCTCCCGGCTGAGTGATCCCGATCCATTCAATTCGCATCGATCTCTATAAAAATAAAAAAAGCAATATTTTAAAAAACCTTTCATATCCTAAAAGTGAATCATAAAACATCCGAATTCAAAAACCCCTCATTTTAAATTCAGTGTCCCTTTTCCCGAAGGAGAAGTTTCTTAAAAAAGAGGACCCTTCCCGTAAAACTGTTCAATATTTCAAAGCCAATAGGGGAAAAATATTTCGTACCTTTTTCTATGCATTACGGGCGGGTAGTCTCTGGTCGAATCCACCACCGGAAACATGTCATCTATGCACTCCATCTCCTGAAATATTAAAAGATCATTATAAAAACTGGGTTTCTCTTTCGGACGCCTTTAGCATGTAAACATCTGTTATTAGATATTAATAAATTCGATAGGGGGATCCCTTCGGACGCCCGCCGCTGCGGGTTATACGATTGTCGCAATATGCCATTATCATCTTTTTCTCCCCCTTGTTGTTTATTTTGCCGGGTTAAAACGACCGGAAAATCACTAGATTCGGTTAACTAAGTAATTAAATTAAACTAGAAGCCAATTCAATTAAGGGTAAAGAATTTTTCAAAAGAGAAGTTACTAAGATAAACTTGCAGGCGATTTTTGAAATCGTCTAGAAACTTCCTTTTTACTTGGGAGGGAGGGGGATTTTCTTATTTCCTCCTATCAAATTTTGGAGCGCTTTTCCTGGTCTTTTGACGGTGAAATCCGCTTTTTGCCGGATTTTTTTTTTGCGTTTCCTCGCTCTTCAGGTATAAAAACTTCCTTTTCATCAGAATTTGGGAGTTACATCAATATTTCAGCCAGAAAACCATCTTTTCACCCAATTTTTGTGCGTTTTTCTCGTCTTCAAGCCCAATTTTACCCTCTTTGTTCCAAAAAACCCCCATTTAGAATTTGCCTACCTCCAGCGACCATAAGCCCCCTTTTTACCAGATTTAATGGAATCCTTGGTTTTTGGGCGTATAAATCCCGCGTAACAATCGAGGGTTTTCTTCAGTATTTTGGCGGTGAAAACTCCGTCATACCAAATACTAGATTATTGAAACATCCCGCTAATTATTTCGGTCATTTGGCTGAGAAATAAACGTTTTATTATTGGATTATCGGAAGTTTTCATTGGTTTTTCGACTGAGAAACCTCCCCGTCTCCTAATTTTTGTGCATTTTCTTTGCTCTTCCGTCTGAGGTACTTCCTCTCGCGCTTTATCTGCCTTTAAAAACCCGTTTTCACCAGATTTCCGTGAGTTTTCCTAGGTGGAGTAGCCAAAAAATACCCCTTAAACATTTTTCTGGGCGTTTACTACTGTATTATAGGCGATAAATATAACCAAAATGCTATAAGTTACCCTTGAATAAAATATAAAAAATAAAAGACTCACCTTGAGAGCGGTGCTTAATTGATAAATCTCCCCCAGTTCCGCAGTTTATCTTCTACTCTCGAATTAGGAGGACGTTTCCTTCGGGGATGCAAGTCGGAAATGATCCCCGGATACCCAAAGCCGCTTCGGGGTTGCGAAAATGGGTGGAGTCGAAGAGCCGCCCCCAGCATCACTGGTCCATCCCCTATTTCTTTTCCGCCTCTCGTTCCACCAATCACATCCCTCCCGAAGTTTCTCCCTCGCCATATGGACTCCATGATTAATTCCCTCTTGTTTACTTATACGGGGTCTGGATGACCCTTTTCAAGAGACCAGAACTCACAATAACTTTTCTTTGAGGAAGTTAAAATTGTGAAAAGATGTATAGTTTTCTTCCTTAATAATCACAATAATCACAGTAAAAATGATTAATTTTAGTAATCAGAAGATCATTTAGACATAGAGTGAGATTTAACTTTGATTAAAGAGGCTATTTATATTAAAAGGATAAGTTTAGGGAAGATGGCGTGTCTGGGCCCATTACCTTACAAAATTAAGTAATAAAAAGAAGTTATGATCACTGATATTCTTCACTTCAATTTCCCTAATATATCTTCAATCGATTTAATTTTTCCCACTTAAAATAAACTTTTTTGCCCCCAAATAGCATTATGTTAGCACAAAATGTGGAGCTGAAATCGATTTTCGAGCAAAAGAAATGCAATTTTTGAAAATAAAATTTTTCTATTAAAACAGCTTTAAAAAAAATTTCCTAAAAATGAAGGAAAAAGACATTTTGAAGTTATATATTTTTTCTTATTCTCCTCGTATTTTCTTAGTCATGTTTCAGGAAAGAGCTTGTCAAAACCTACAAAATGACTAGTGGTCTTTTGGAAAAAAAAAAAAAAGTTTTTGTTGAAAAGAAAGTTTTCCATTTTCCAAAGGAAAACTTTTTCGGAAAAACTGCCCTGAAATATAGGAAACTAATTTAGGCAAATTCCCTCTCTGTCTATACTTGGTTGAATTTTGATGTCTGATCCGGATTAAAGTGAGAGCTGTAAGTCTGAGAATTGTGATCAAAAATGCGCTTGGAATATGTCAGTGACGTGATTTGAGGTGTTTCGAAGAGTTAAGAAGAAGAGAAAATAAGGATCGTGTGAGAAATTGACAAAACACCGTTCTCGTGGGTTCGGAATGAGTCGAGGGAGGGACCGTCGTGTTGGGAAAGCGTAACCAAGGCGACTCGGTGCGAACACCCGGCTCGAAAGCCGCCTCCGAACCTAGTCGAAAGAAGGCCTTTTTCGAAAGGTTTCAAACAACCCCCGACCTCACAAAAATCATGTGACACGAGATCAACAATAAAGCGAAACTGCCCGAATTCCATCCGGCAATATGTCTTTGAACTTCCATGCGAACCAGGTAAGCAGTGTACGTATACGAAATCTTCTTTATTCTTACTTATCGTATTATAAAATAGTTCTACAAGACATGAAAAGGTTAACCTTGAAAACTCAACTCCTCTTTATATGTATAATTTACAAAATTATAATTTTTAACATCTTTTTTGGGCACCCAAACAATTTCTTTCAACGTCTTTTTACTTAAACAATCAGATAGGTAATTAAAAATATTTGCTCTTAACTTTTTAATTATCATCAAATATAGTTCCGATTATGCAAGAAAATATTAAAATTAGACTTCTTCAAGATATATTTGAATGATTTATTTTAGGGATTGGAGAAATCACTTTTAAGTCGATGAGAAAGAACGAAAACAATTAGAAATAAATTGCGGGACGTGTTTTTATTGATTATATGTCGGGAAGCTTGTAGTACAAAGTGTTTAATTCTAAGATATTACGTTAGGTCTCTCAGTATTAAAGCCTTTCAAGGAGAAAATAGCGACAACTACATGAAATGAACAAATACATACATATAACTTAACGAGAAGGGGCGACGAAGATTCGTTTGAATCCTATTAGAATATGGAGTTTTTAATATTCTCGAAGAGACATTATTGTAGGGCCCTTTAAGGACGGTTTTTGGAGTCTTACAGATATGGTCAAACCGATTAGTGATCTTTATCGATCATAGTTTATCTGCAGCCGGTTATTTCCGGAACTTCCTTTTTTTACTAGATTTTTTCTGCCTCGTCAATCTCACTGTTTGTCAAAAAATCTCGTTTGAACTAGATTTTTAAAACTTTATCACCTCAATTTTTAATAGATCTTCGTATATTTCCTATTTCCGGGCGTTTTACCTCGCTATTTTAGCAGAGAAATTCCTTTTGGGCTTTGTCTACCATTTTCCATACCAGATTATTTTTAGGGGGAGTTTTCAACCGAAAACCTTCTTTCCGCCTGACTTTCGAGCGCTTTTCTTGGTCATTTGGAAGAAAAACCAACGGATTTCATCTTTCCTCGCTCTTTCGGCCGAGAAATTCAATTTTAGGATTTTTTTTATCTTTTCCGTCCGAAAAAAAAACACCTTTTTATCATAATCCGGGAGCTGTTATTGGATTTTTGGACAAGAAATCCCTTGTCTACAGATTTTCAAGCGCTTTTGCGAAAAAACACTCCCAAAAGCCGGTTTAGGAAGAATCAAATACGTAGCTCATGATTGTTTTTGGCAATTTCATCTTAAATAAATCCTAATTGTAAATAATATGTATTGTTGAGCACTACAAATGCACAAAAATGGGCTATAATTATTATTTCTTGAAAGCTGGAAATGAACTTTCTATTGCTCGCAGCATAAAACACTGTCCTTAGCATCCTACTACTCTGACTGTTGAGCAAAATCATTGAAATCAAAAATAAACAATCAAAATAAATATAAAAAAATTGTCCTTTTTCCCTATTCAATCTTCTTTGTCATTATTTTTATTCTTGCAGTTCTATTTTTGGTTTTCAATTCAGGTTTTTTCCATTCTGAGATATATTGAGCTCGTTCCGTGCAAGTCGGTTTTGTAGGTGTAAATATCGTGATGGCTGACACGTTCATAAATAGCAAAATTCATCAATAAAAGTGGCTCTTTCAGCTGTTGAAGTTACAAAGCGCTCATTCAGGTTTAGGTGATTAAAAAATGATTAAAACCCGAGTTTTTGGTTTCCTAAAATAACTCTTTGGATAAGTGGACTTTCTATGCGAAGTTTGAAGCCGTCAAAACAAAAGAAAGGTGAAGGGCCCGTTAAATGCGGTAAATCGTGACTTACGTGAAAAAAAGAGTTTTTAGTTTCGTTTACTTTTATGAGTAAACCTCCCTTGTTTTTTTCCTCCGAAGTTTTTCTTCAATGAAAAGGAGGCCCACGTGCCCACATCGGAGCCGGCGCAAGAATCGATTCAAACTCGAGTTCCAACCCCCCCACGGATTTGTTGTTTTCAGTATTTAGGAAATACCGGACGAGTCAACAACCCAGTTCGGTTAGTAAAATAGATTTATTTATAACTCTTTTTTATTTTGCCGACATCCTAGACAACCGCACGACATTTAAATAAGGATAGGAATTACATGTCAGCGAGTAGGTTTTGCGGGGTAAAGAGCGAAATACCTTTACTTGAGAGAGAAAAGAAAAAAAAAAACGCAACATCCGGAAACTGTCAAAACTCCACTTTCATTTTTAACGATCCCTTTCCTCACAATTCTCACAAAACCTGTCTTAAAAAAAATAACAATTTTATTTCTACATTTCTTTTTTATTTACTCTTACAACCTAACTCAAAATTTTATCTAAAAAAAGGCTCATTTTCAGAGGGCATTGGGCCCAGGTGGGGGCTTACGCCATTTTGCCTTGGCGCCAGTTCGCCTGATATACGAGGGGGGAGGGAGCACTTTGGCTTTACTTTGACTGTGGTAAAACCGTTTGTTGGGGGTTTCACAATTCACAACTTTTTGAGTAAAAAAAAAAAAAAAAAACCAAGACTTCAAAAGTTTAAACAAGATTTTATTTGAAAAATGCTTAGAAGAAAGTTTTCCTCCAGCACACACCAACAGTAGTGAACATCCCACATTTCTAAAATTGTCAAATTTTATTTAGAGATTTTTTTCCCAATTAATTAAATATAGGAGTTTTTGTGAAAATTCAGTGAAAACGGATGAAGTGTACTGGAAAAGATATCCTCGAACTTTATACGGTTTCTGGAAGACCCTCTACCAAAAATCAGACATGGAGAGTAATGCAATAACGTCCCTTTCAGAACGCTAAAAGGCTCAAAGCCAAATTCTACTTCCATATAACAAGTTTAATAAAAATAAATTTATTATTGTAGGTACGTAGAAAATAATCATTTTTGAAGTTTAAAGGTTACATTTTAACCTCTAAATGCCGATGTAAAGGGAAGGACAATTTCCTCATATCGCGTAAGCAATGTTTTTCGATTTAGGACATAGAAAACGATTCGGTTGATTCCTTTTTGAATAATAGATGCGAAAACAATTCCGTAAATTCCCTCCTCCCTCCGGGGAGTGATCTCTCATATACACGTGTTGGGTGACGACAGGAAGCGACGAAAAAGTCACGTGGCTCAAACACATGCTCGCTCATCAAGATTGATTCTTTAATCTTCGACTAATTTAGTCAAAAAAATTATTTTCATTTCTGTATGATAATCGGGAGAAAAATAAGGTTAATGCGTAAAGACATTATTTTCATTATGCCGTGACGTCCAGCATGTCGGCATAACACGCACAGGACCGCATTTTCATCATTGTAATAGGTAATATATTTACCATCTCCGATTTTTGGGAGTTTTTAAAGTTAGGAATTATTCACTGAAGGTATAAAGGGCTCAACTTTGCTCTAAACTGGAGATGAGGATTTTTTTTTTATAAAATGAAATAACTGGCGACATCGATTTCTCGATAGTAATTTTGTTCTGTGCATTAAATTAACCTGAAGCGTGTACATTAGGGGGAAAAAAATCTGGCAAAATGCGAGGTACCCCAAGGACGCTCAAGTGCACTCCGAGATTGCCATTAAGGCTAACCACGAGCTGGTATTCGCGTGACACAAGAAAACCGATATATTATATTTTACTTTACCTTTTATAAAATAGGGATTCTTTAGGTTCGTTTATATTTCTCGTTATCTCGCAATTTGTCATCACGACCCTATTTTAATTTATACAAGCGGTTTATATTTAGAAACTCGTTTTGTTTGTATTTTATGCCCTTTTTTGTAAGGTTTCGAAGGCTTCTTTTATATAAGAGTATCGATTGGGGGAAAAAAATTCTTTGATTTGTATTTGACAATTGACATCATATTTAAATCTTTCAAGACAAAAATGGGGCGAGAAATTACACCCTTTTGGGTCGTGTGTCGGAAGGGTTGTGTCTCTCTCGGTTGTAATTTCGGGCGGCCGCAAATTGCTGGCCACATCTGGCCCCCATTGAATAAGACCGTGTGAAATGAACAGTAATAATTTGTTTGGTAAAAAATTAAAATGTACTTGAAAGGACGTAGCAACATGTCAAGAAGTAGGTAGAAAAGTTTTAAAATCCTCACTTACTAGAACAAAGATTTGGAGTTCGCGGAAAAACATACAAAAATGCTCTTTCGAAAAGGTCTTTCGGTCAAGAAACACTCGTATTGCTGGAGTATTTTATGTTTTCCGCGGTGTTTTCTTTTCTGGCATTTTATTTGGCTTTTCTGCTAAGAACAACCATTTTGCTATTGGAATTTCGGGATTTTCTGAAGCTTTTGACCAAATATCATCCTATTGGTGACTCGAACCGTATTTGGTTCGAGAAACACCCTTTTACTTCATTTTTGCGCGTTGCTTTGGTTCTACTGTCAAAAAAAAAACAGTTTTACTTGAATTTTGGGATTTTTTGTACGGTTTTAATGAATTTGTGGGCGTTTTCAGCAGCCCTTCTGCCTTAGAAACATATTTTTAGCCAGATTTTCGGATGGTCGTCACTTTTTTCAAAGCTCACAGCCAATTTTTAGACGATAGCAATTTCTAGTTATAGTAAAGGACCCCCTTTAAAATCTCCCTTCTTCGGCTTAAAGGGGCGTTTAGTTAATGCGGTATGAAATATGACCCAGATCGCACCGCCTAGGATGACACCTGTTCTCGTTTTGCATTAATTGATATGCACAGGCGGCAACTCCCCCTCCCCATTTTTTACTCTTTTCTATTCTCTTTTTAACGGCCTAAATGACTTATGTCTCCTCAAACAAGATACACCCTTATTTACCCCGTCAATTGACCATTTAATCACTACAGCAATAATTGACAATGATAAAAAATTGTATTCTTATTTTAATTTTTTTAACAATGACCTAACTTACTGATCCATCGTTGATGACAGACCTTGAACTTCAAGCCAAAAAGTTTGAAATGACGTGCACATTCCCTATCTGAGACCGTTTTGAGCTTAAGATTGATTTACGATCGTTTTGTATTGAACTCGACCGGAATATCTCCGATACGCGTATCCAGGGGGAAAAAAAGGACACAAACTTTTGATATGAATCTTTTAAAAACGAGGCAAAAAGTGACATAACATTTTTTATTAAGAGCGTAAAATATCGATGGACTACGTGTCTTCGGATGCATCAGAAACGAAGCGTTTGCTCGGGAAGTCACTTGTCCCAAGGGTCGCGTTTAGAAGGGTGGGATTTGTTCGGATCCCATTCTCATGTTAATTCGAGAAATCGTGGCAGGAGGGTGACGTTTTTCTAGTGTTTACACTTGGTAACGGGAAGGGCGTGGTTGCCGGGGGAGAGAGAGTTTTCATCCGACGGTCATTATAAAAAGGGGATCCGACCGAACAATGGTAGGCGTTCCAGCGGTGATTAATCACCTTGGATCAGAGGGACACCAGGGAATTACCCTGGGCTAATTGAATACTAAGATCTATGGGATTTAACATCTTTCGATTTTTGGGCTTCATGACACTGAAGATCTTTTGATTTTTTCTTTCCAGTATGAAAGAGGCTTCAGGGCAAATTGCCTCAGCAACTGGGAGGTCGGCAAATGGTTTCCCCACGAGCGTCCACGAGCGAGAAAAGGACATACGAAAGTAATAGCGGACGATCGGGGTCATCTTCTTCCCGGAGTAGCGAGGATCGAACCTTGGGGCCACTTCAAATCGACCTGGAATCTTCCTAAACGTATCACAAGAAAACTGGGTAAGTCACTTCCCATTATGTCATCCTTTGATCGATAAAGTTGATAAAACATGCGAAGCGGTTTAGCCCTCTCAATATCTTATTGGGGCATATGCGTGATTCTTCCGGTTTCCTAGTTTTTCCGACCTCGGATTCTCACGAGATATACGAAAATCACAAATATTTCGATGTTTTAGCTAGAGATATAAACACTGTTCGGCCTGCTGGGAAACATTTGACTTCATGGGAGAAAAGGTCATCACATATTCCTCTTATTGAGAAAACGCCTTCTACTTTTCCACCCACTGTAAGTCCTAAATCTTTTTTGTTACCACTAAAATTTTTTTTAGAAAAAAGAAAAACGGATTTCGTCTGGAAAAAAGGAGATCCCAATTGTTGAAGATCCGGATTTGAAGCTGAACGAATATCAGCCGTACACGAAAGATGAACATGACTACTCGCCTCAAATGGGTGCTGATCGGACTACAAAAATCGTCGATACGGCGCAAAGAGTTAGAGAAGATATTGAAAGCTATAGCCAGAGTTGTCGAGGTACGCCTCCCAAGAAAGTGGAGGAATCACTGAGTGATCGAAGTCGACATAGCTCGGCGTCGAGAAGGAGCAGCCGTTCATCCCGAAGAAGCACCCCAAGACGTATCTCCGCTTCACCAAAAATCGGCAGAACTATCTCAGCCCGCAATACGCCAAAGATCAAGCCCAAGACAATTTAAAACATCAACCGTTACCTGATATGATCAGCGATCAAGTTTTTCGCACTCTTCAGATGAAATGTGAAAAACACCCAGGACTCGGGATTGAAAACTCCCCCACAGCAGCTGCCGTTGGCCACAAAAAATTCGTTTCCCCTGGCCCAACGCAATGTAGCAAACTGAAAGTCTACAGACCCAAAACCGCCCACAAACTCCCTCCAGCTCATAAAATACAAGAAAGGCCCAAAACAGGCATCAGTAAATCCATAGGTGAAATTGATTTAGCGATATGCTGGGATCTAAGACCCGACAATCCTCACGATGAACCTAAACGTCCCACCCACATTGACGGAAGTAATGGCTCGATAGCACCTTCAGTATTCACAATCGTCAAACCAAAAGAGGATTCCCCTTTCCCTAGTGGACATAAATCTCCTATGAATATAGCCAAAGAACTGAAGATCGTGAAAAAGAAAAAGAATTGAGAAAAGCCCGGCCAGCCTGGGAAAGCGAAAAACACCTACACATGAAAAACCTGTCAACCCATCTGCTGTAATGGATATCATCAACAACAATCTTGAAGTCGTCAAAAAAGAAAACAAAATAAACGAAGACTTTAGAAGATCTGTCAGTTCTGGGCGAAATTCTGCATCATCGCAGGAAAATTTAAACCCAAATATCTTCAGAAGGAAGTAAGAAATCAAATAAATCAATTGAATCATCATTGAATACAGAAAAACTAGAAAGACTAAAGCATTATCGTAGTTCACCCAATTTGACGTCGATGGGCGTCGAAAATAGTAAGTCGAAGCAAAAAATGCTTTTTTCCCGCCCATGTATGGCTTGTGAGACAAAAACTCCACCTGAGAATAAATCAAAATCTGATTATAAAATGGCATTTAAAGCTGGCGTTCCTCATTCGGATTCACATAGGACTGAAAGTTCAGGTTCGAAAAATTCAAAGCAGCTTTTATCCGTCCCCAAGCCCAAAACGCCTTTCGCAAAAAGAAGCTATTCCATCAATACCCTTGCTCCTCCATTTTCCCTCTGGCCAGGAACAACTGGCATGGACTACCCAGAACACTGGCGACTTGCCTCAGTTTACCAGCATTCCTTCAAACCGGTCGAACAAAGAAAGAAGCCTTTACTTCAAGGCGTTTTCCACTAAAGAAAACATAATTTAAAACATTCCAGTCTTTTATTAGCCCTAAATTATTTAAACAATAGATTTCAGTATTATAGAGTGATATTTATCTCAAAATTTAACTATATCCAATATTTTTTAAGAAAATGTATAAAGAATACACTACTCATGTACATAAGGTACTACAAAAGTTATTTTTTCATTAGATTTACTAATCATAAGTTTTATAATTTATTATTCAGGATGTAACAGCTAAAATGAAAATGAATTCTTATGGCCATTATTGTAATATTGTTAAAAAATTTGGAAATTAAATTTTTAGAATTTTGGACTTGCTGGTCCATTCTTCGACAAACCTACACTTTGATTAATCATTGCTTTATTAAATAATTTGTTTACTTTTCGTTATTTATAAATTGTAGGATGGAAATTTGATTTAACTTTAAGGTTTTTAATTTGTTGTTTTGTTGTATTTTATCGATAAACTTAAAAAGTTTTGCCTTAAATCGTTTGTGCAATATTTCATTTATTAATTATTAATATTTAATATGATATTAAACTTTATTGTTTGGTGCACGAGTCATGAACTGTTTGACTTCTATGAGATCCGCTAGATGTCAGGGCGATTCTCTCTGGGAAGCAAAATATGGGGAACCATAGGCTCGTTTAAGTCTTAAGTGTAAATACTATTATTTGAAATAAAGGTAATAAACTAATAAAAATTGTTTTTTTTTTCTTGAATATGGTTTAAAAATTTTTGATTGTTTTTCAGATTTATTTGGAAAATCGTGAGTAGTAGTATAGTTTCTGATAGAAATTTGTTCACACGCTTGCCGACAAAAAATATTAAAAAATTTTGGTGAAGAGGTGGCCCAACGGGAAGTTCCTCAAATTTTTATTTTATTTATTATTAATTATTTAATTTATTTTTTAAAGACGGTAGAAAAAAAGTCTTCAGCTAGGTCACTTCAAATGGTCTTCAATTCTAGCTCAATGGTATTCAATAGCGCTTCAATAGCGCTTTCTTATGAGTACTGGAGGAAGTGCTCTAGAATAACTAGCAACTGGCTGGCACCACAGACAACCTCATAAACATTAAAAATTTCTCTTTTATCTAATTTTATCCCATCGGGCCTGGAAGGCCTCTCCAAAAAAACTGGAAAAAAGGGTGCTAACTTTTCCTGGAGGAAGTCATAACAAGTATAGATTACAAAGTATGTAACCAAAATTGTGGCAATGAAGCTTTTTCAGAAAGAAATATCTTCCTACTCACCAATGTGACATGTTTCCAAGAGCCCTGGCTGGAACGAAACTTAAAATTTGATGCCAAAATTTAACTATAGATGGCACTTCTACTTTCAAGTAATTCTTCATTTCTTTAGCTAGATTTTTTGTTCAAAAACAGAATTTTATGGCTCATATGTGGATGCTGCTGGCTGGAAATCAGTCGCTACCCAGGAAAACAACATCCCACCGTGTAAGTTAACGTTTTTCAAAAAATATGGCACACAAAAAGACACTGAACATATAAAATTTATTGAGAGCTATAGTAACATGAAATCGTGACACAAAAGTCTACAATCGGTTTTCAGATTAAAAATTTGAAGGGTATTTTCCTCTATTTTAAATGAAATAAAACAAATAAAAAATAAAAGTAATTTTTTTAACCACAATAAATTGATAAAATTTTATACATCAAGGAGTCTTTATAATTATTACACTTTGGGACAAAGCATTTATACACAAATTGTCACAATCGTCCGATGAAATCCTATTCTAATTTACAATGACTAGTATAATAAAAGAAATGAAAATTCAGGACCTAATATCTTTTGGTCCTTCTTTTTATGTACATATAAGAAAAAAATACATCAAAAAATGAAGTTAAATTAAGATTCATAGTAAAAGTTTACAATGAAGCTTAAGTAACTTTTCTCATTCGTACTTTTCCTTATTATAAATTATTAAAAAAATATAGCGCCTTAAAATAAAATTTCACACATTTTGGGAATGGACAGAAAAAGCTCTAAATTAATTTTCTCACATTTCTCAAGTCCCTATATACAACCTAAAGCCTACTGAGAGTACTAAAAAAGCGTAAATAATAAAGCTTAGAGTAAAAAAGGGCTAATCTGGAAGTAAAATTTAAAATAATTTGAAAAATAAAATCCCTTTCATGTTTTTCCTTCTTTTAACTTTTTTATTTTATTTAAATGAAGCTTTAATCCATCCACTCCGTGGAGACTAAAATCAAAACAATATAGGGCGATTGTTTATTTACATTTTTTGGAATATATTTCCCTTTTGACGCTGTCGTGTGCGATATGTTTTCTTTGGGTTTAGAATCTGAAAACGAATGTTTAAATAATTTTTTGTTGGCAACAATGGTTTTAGTGACGTCATAACAATTTTGGTTAATAACTTACTCTCAAGGCTGATCTATGCATTTGTATGTCGTCCTGTATGCCCTTTCGTAAACGTTCTGGTATTCGGGAACGGTTTTTATGCATGATTTCCAATTCGTCGGATCGCATTTGTTTCGAAATGTTTTTTCATCAAAAGCCTTCTGTAACCTCTCACATACGGCTCTTGGACTGGCCTGTACTCGCATTTTCTACAAAGTTAATGTAGTTAAGGGACAAAAGAGAATCCTGTTTTAAAAAGGGTTTAAATTATGCATACTTTTCATGACATCTCGGCCCTGTGGAATGCGGATGGCAGATGCATGTGTTTCCCGGAGCGCAAGTTGCTGAATTTTCATGGGGTCGCAGATCGGTTCCTGACAGAGTTCTCCTGTCGCGTTGTGTGGGCATTCACAGAGTCCGGGGCCGACGCAAGTCCCTCCGTTTCACACCACCGCACGTGTCTAAAAAATTAATTATTTTAGTACAGTCTCGCTGAAAATGTGAATTATGAAATTTCCCTCGGGTGTTTCACCTATATTCAATAACATGTCATCCCGAATGGGGGAGGATGGCGAGAGGGGGGCAATAATTGACATCTCGCCTTGTTAGCTTGTTTCAACAATGGTGAAGCTCATCACTGTATTCAACCCGAACATTTGAACAATGTAAATTGATTATTCCAAATTAGGGGACCTATATAAATATACGTTGAAATGTCATTTATAACTTACAATTTTGACACTGGTCCCCGTTCGTGTTCGAAGGGCAGAGGCATTGGTTGTTTCCGACGCAGTGGCCCCCATTTTGACAAGGCGGATCGCAGATCGCTGTAAACATTTCAAAATTTAATGTCGAAAAACCTTTAGAAGTCTCATAAAATATTAAAAAGGTCTTTCTAAAGGTCACGATTCTTTTAGTCTAACGTTTTCTAGAGTCAAGAATGGAATAAAAAAAATAATAATCAGAAAATAGTAGGCATGGAACTACTTTTTTGATATTTAGGGCTTTTCAGGGTATTTATTTTGCCTTGATTATTCAAGTTGTTACACTGTTTAATTTTCAAGTAAAGTAAAATTGACAGTTAGCCGCTGGCTTATTATCTATATCATCCGGGATTTTTGTTTGTAAAATTAAACTGTTAGTTAGTTTGTTTCTATATAATCAACAACTTCGCTTTCCCACTTTCACCCCTGAGGCAAAGCTTCGAATTGAGATTTGTCTTTCCGTCACTCAAGCGGTCAGAAAACTCGATGGACAGAGTTGGAGTTTAAAGCCGGACCTAGTGAACTTTCTCCCCCCCCCCCCCCCCCCCCAGAACCAACTTACGCGTTTGGCAGATGGAGCCGGTGTAGTGGTCCGGACACTGGCAGACTCCTTTACCCTTGCATGTTCCGCCGTTTCGACATCTTGGTCTGCACACTGGCGTCTGGCATCGCGCACCTTCGAAACCGCCTTGCAATGACAATCGCCTTTCTTTTTACACACTCCTCCATTTTCGCAATGGCATTCTGAAACAATAAAAGCAAAAATAAATAAGTAATGAAAAAGTGACTCCCCAAAATACCCCATTGATCCGAGTTCGGAACTTTCGGAACAGATAGCCCCCCTCTGCCGATCACTAGGTACACATTCCTTTCGTCACAAAAACGTATCGTCAAACACAGTCTCGTCCCAAATTCCAATGATTTTATCAATTCATAATGCAATTTTAAACAAACTCGCCATAACTGAAAATTATGACGAAATGTATTATTTTTTAATTTAAAAATGTGTGCCTTTCGCCATAGATGCTAATTGTCATAAAATCGTCACAGAACAAACGATCTAAAATGGTAGACTCTCACCTCTCTCTCCACCTTCTCCATCGTCGTAAAATTTTAACTTGGTGATGCAACGACAGAAAGCGTCTCGATCGATCCAACAGCCTTTGTTCCTATGGTGGGATTGAGAATCGTTTTTTGTGAATATTATTTTATGACGAAAGATGCACTACATTTTAAATTAAAATAAAGCATGTTTTATGTATTAAAAAAACACTAGTCCTAGGAATACTATCATTATTTTTAGAGATAATGAGATTGTGTTGAATTATGACGAGACGTTTTTGTGACGAAAAGTTGTGCCCCTTATAAATAAAAAAACTTAAGATTAAAAAGCTAACGATCATTACGATTAATCGAACCACTTATTAGGAAAGAAGATTTGTAAGGGATCCCAAGATTCACACGAAACGTCTCACACACTTGACTCTCCATTGTGACGAGTTCGTCTTTTGCGTGGGCCCGTTTTCTCGAGAGTATTTAATGGGGTAGAGAAGGGAATAAGTAAGAGAGAAGGATGTAGAGTAGGGTCGGAGCGAAATTACATGGCAAGAACTCATAGAACCCGCTTTAAATGCGTTCCTTGGTTCGTTAGCATGAGAACCTACCAACTGAATACACTTCAACAGAAAACAGATAAAGTTAACGAATCCTTACCCACTTCTCAAACCGTTTTGTAACGCCATCGAACAAGTCGTTTATCAGACGTTTTTATTC
This sequence comes from Orius insidiosus, assembly GCA_014119065.1. NCBI lineage: Eukaryota > Metazoa > Arthropoda > Insecta > Hemiptera > Anthocoridae > Orius > Orius insidiosus. Next base: position 41,385 of record JACGAQ010002397.1, read on the forward strand.
ACAAAAATCCACTATTTGAAAACAATTTTGTTTAATTTCGTTATATTCTACACCAACTAATGGTTTGTATGTTAATGATTACCATTAATATGTAATAGGGTAAATGGACTGTTGATCCACCACAGCTACACTTCCCTCCTCACCGACAAGTTCTAGAGTAGTGTAAGCAAGCTGGACCTTGATTAATTCAAGGGAGAGCAATTTTACAAAAGCCAACACAACGTTCTCAATTGACATTTTGACCTCAAACACATAAGAAGATAAGAACAAATCAAATTTAAAATGGAAAATTAATCAGTCTAAAGTGGAAAATTGTTAAAATTGTTTGTTAATTTCGCCCTCATTCCCAGCTTAGGAGAAGTCTTTGTCTCAGGAAAATCCTTTCTCCTCTGAATTCAACGTTGATTCCTTCAAGATGAAAGGAGGCAGAGGCGAAGGTAGGACATGGCGGAGGCGCCGCATCAAAAGCAGAC
>JACGAQ010002398.1:0-41848 GCA_014119065.1 Orius insidiosus
AGTAAGGAAGGGCCATCCCCTCTTTATGACCCAATGAACTTGTGTCCTCCTTCGGCCTCCTTCTCCGTTCAACGTTCGAGAACCTTCTCAAAATCAAAAAGATACCCAATTTCCAACTAATTTCCTACAAAATAATCAATAAATAAAAATAAAAATAAAATTTTATTACCTAAAATCATAATTAATGAAAAAAAACTTTTTTTTTTATAATTGGAAAAACCGTCTAAACCAAATTTTAAAAACAAAATTGTATAGTACAAACATTTTATTTATTATTATAAAAATTTGAATCAATAAAATTTTAGGAGATATAAAATTTATATAAGAGAAAGAGAGAGCAGGTCGATGACCGCACCCCACTTCCTGTCACAACATACTTTTGCCATTTTCTTGTTTTACTTTCAGCCCTATTTTTTATATTTCAATGTCATAGAAAAAATTTTCAGGCTATTTTTTAATTATTTCACAAAATATTAATTGGTTGATCGCTTTATTTAAAGATACAAACTTTTTACTTAGTTTATTTAAAAAAATAATTAGTTAATTTATTTTATTGTTTAAATTAGAATAAAAATAATTAGAACGTTTTAATAATTTTGAGGATATTTAGGGGGGGGGGTTCAAATCGGGCTTGCGTAAGTTTGCCTGTTGTTCTTGATCTTCGTCTCACCCCTCTCAAACGGCCTTAAATATCAACCTTATCCAGAAATTTTGATATTTTTAAATTCTACTAATTTTAACTGAATTCTTTAAAACCTTAGATTTGAATGATTTTTGATACTTTTGAAAATGAAAATTTCGAAAGGACGTTGAACCTGGGAAGATTATGTAGGACGGAACACTTCTTCGGTCCCAACTCGGCCCCGCGATTTCAGTCGAGGCACGCACGGGCCTTACTTTCTTTCCTGACCAATTTTGTTCCTAAAAATTATTAAAAATCTAAAAAAAAAATATTTAGAGCGCAGAAGGGAGCTTTTCGCCTTATTTCTGTAGCGCATGGATCAGTGCCAATTTTGGATTGATTGTTTACCCAAAAATTTTCATCTTGAGAATAACTTCTCAATTCACCAAAAATATATCCACCGAATGTTTAGGAATTTATTTAGAACTCTGATATTATGATGTCAAAAAAGTGAGTTTTTTTTACCTGATTAGGGGGAAAAACTTATTATTTTGTCGATTATACTAAAATCAATAGAAAGTGAAATACTGTCCGCGTTAACGTGGAGCACATTGAGGGTGGTTAGTCTCGTGAACGTAAATAGACGGGTTGAACGACCCTTCCCACCCATTCTAGTTTTATAAACAATTTGAATCTATAAAAAAAATATTTGTTTATTATAAAATTTGTATTTTTTTAAAAAAGAAACTGGATTATGAGCTTACCTTATTGAGTAGAAGGGTTGATATTAGGGTGGGTCTGGGTTTTGTGCGTGAGGTGAACGACCCCTTATAGTAAAGTAGGCCTTTGTGAATGGGAGAGAACCCCAACTCCGGTTGTAGGTCGATCTGACTGAATGGGGAGGGAAATCTCCCAGAAATGCACTTACGTCCTCGAAAAGGCCCACAGGCGAATCTTCGCGCAAGTGCAGCGCCCCCTCTTTTTTCCGCCTAGTCCGCGAAAAATCGATTATTTTTGATTTTTTTAAATACAAAATTTTTTTTGGATGAGGGAACCGGTTCCTTTTTTTGAACGTTTAGTCTTGGTGCTTTATATCTACTAAAGGGGTCGATGCCCTCCCCCGGACTCGATTTCTAGTCGCCAAGTCGAGCGCATGCGGAACTGCAACAAAAGACAGACAGAAAATCCGGATGCATCCAGTGTTAGGGTAGGTCGTACGTATACAACAACCCTCTCCAGGTAATACCTCCTTTCAATAAAAAAAATCTGTAGGCCTAAAAAATCATCAATAAAAAAAATGTAATTTAAAAATAAAATTTTTTCAATCTAAAAACAATTTAAATAAATTTTATATCTCTTGATTCTTAATAAAATAAAACTAATAAATTATTTCTGTATAACAAAATGTTAAATTTAAAAAATGATTCTTCCCTTTTTTCATATTTTACTCTTTTAAAAAACCCGGAAATCAATAAAAGTCATGACATTTTGTAGAAAAATAAATTTTTTGAGTTTTATTATCGAACATGTTGTTTTTCAAGGTTGAAAGTTAGCGCCATTACTTGTCTGCGTCGAATCCAGTATCATCCTCAATTTAAGAAGAATTTTAGATCTGTTGGGACATTTAAAAAATAAAGATATTATTTTATTTTTATTTTCTTTTTTAAAAAGGTTTGTTGAAAGCCCTTTTTTAAAAAAATGTAATTTTGAAGTTCTTTTTTATTTTGGTTTCGTAATACCATGTCCTCCATTTTGATTTTCTTCTCAGTAGGTTAGTAGTGTCTGCCGAGGGTGGACAGCGAAAGTGAACTTTTATAACGATTTTTATACTACATTTACGTAAGTACGTAATAACCCGTAGAAAACCAAATAATCACTCGTAGAAAGCACGAAAATCTTAGAAAAGATTTAGAAATGAAAGATGAAAATCTCGAAAAAGATGGCTTGAAGAGTTTTGAGTTAAAGCCTTATTTTGGTTCGATGTATTTTCATTCTAGAAATATTTATTTGGTTCTCGTGTAGTTGGGGAAAAAAAGCGATATTTGACGTTTTTTGAATCGTTTTTTTAGTAGAAACCTTGAAACGTAGTTCTGGTAGTTTGACATCGTTCCAACTGGGTCTGTAAATAAGTGCACCCAAGGGCGAGAGTCTTTCAGATTGCATTTAGAAAATGCACTTTCTTTTTTCGGACCTGGCGGTCTTCAAAATTTTTTTTCAACCTTGATACCCTGGCTGAATCCCTTTTTCCCCAAGGCTTTCTCGTTTAAACTATTTTATTTTTGGAGCAATCAAGGCCAACTAAAAAAGTTGGAAAAAAGATAAAAATTCCAATTTACAATTTTTCTACCCCTTCCATGCTTGTCCGCCATTTTGCGTCTGGCGCCCTCCCCCTCGTGTTAATAAAGCTCATAAGGTTCAATTTCATCATTCTACGTCATGAAGTCCACAAAACAAGACTAAAAAAAATTTAAAAAATTAAGGCGTAATTTCTTCTAAACCCGCACGACATTCCAGTCGTGCAACTTGTTAAGAACGCCTTTTTTTGACTTTTTAATTTATTCTTTTCCTTTCTTATTTTGTATTTCAGATTTTTGGGGCCACCAAGATTGTGATGTTCAAGGGGGTTAAAATCATATAACCCTTGACTCGCAAATCTAAGGTTTTTTTAAAATTTGCGATGAAATATCCGGACAAAATTCGACAAGTAAGTATCCATTTTTTTTTAAACTAAAGAAAAAGCAAGATAAAAATTTTTTTCCTTGTTTTTTCATTTAATCGTGTATGAATTCGAATTTAACACGTAACCTTCTGACGTTATTAAAAAAATCGATTCCATCGATATGACGTCTAAATCAAAAGGAAACCATAGTAGCCATAGAAATAATCAAGAAAAAAATTCAATTTTGCATGATTTTAAATGTTATATGTGAAAAAATAAAATTTTCTGTGGTTTTGTTTGTTTTGGCTGATTTTTTGAGTGGTAAGTTGGTCTTCAGGAAACGCGACTTTTTTCCCTCGTTTGGGTGGCTGCTCAGGAGATTCTTATTCGGGTGATTTCTTTTTTGTTCTTCTCCTATAATTTATTGTTGTCTAATTAGATATTTTAGAGGGTTAATGTTTCTAATTTAAAATTTAGAGAGAAGGGAAATTTTTTTTATTTTCAAAATTAGGGAAATTTTAAATTTTTTAAAATTTAGTAATTTGAAATCTTTTCCTGGAAGTATGTCAAAGTTAAAATTATGCTTATATTAATTAGCTCGGCGTCGGTGTTTCCGCGGAAAACGGGGGGAGGTCTTTGGAAAGTGAAAATTTCTCTCCGTACTTGGTCCAGACAGTCTGTATTGGGGTAGGTTGGAGACCGATCGATATTTGAAGTCGGCGGCCGGCGGGGTTGGGTTGACGAGTGGCGGGAATCGAACGGACTTCGTCTGCCCTCCATAATTTAAAATAAAAACACCTCGTCAAGTTTTAATTTCGATGAAAAAGCAATCAATATGATTAAAAACCTCAACTAAAATTAGGGTTCTTAAAATATCCGAAAACCTTCTTTTTCATCTGAAATTTTCCTCGGTTTCTTTAAAATCTTGGACTATCCCATGTCGTTTGGAACTTTTGATCCTGGGCACAAATTGAGGCTTTTGCCATAACCAGATAGATTCTTTTTGGTATGATTCAAGGTCATTGATCACTGACCCACGAAGACAAATCTTCTATGGAACCTACCTTTTGGCTGTAAGTGCTTATTGTTGTAGAATTAGATGTAGTTCTGGAAATTATAGGAATAAAGAAAGAGATATTAAATAGGTAGGGAAAGTTAGACGGTTTATCTTTTGATTAGTTTAAGGTTGGTGCCGCTAGATGGCAGATGATGTATATGGGTCAGTAGTGTTAGACGCGACCGCGTATCGACCGGATTTTGTACTCGCCGAATGGATTTCGCTCGACCTTCGCCGTCTAGACACGGAATGTCTTTGGACAGAGTAGTAGGGGTTCGTTCGATACGCTCCACCCACCAAAACAACCCTTACCACAGACAATTTTTAACCCTTTAACCCCTTCTGGAAAATAAAAATTTGAAAAATATGGATGTTTTTATTTCCTCTGATCATTTTATTATTTTTATTAGGAGCAGGTCGTGATGGTTGAAGAAAGCAGTGGAGCCGTCGACGGCGGTTCTTGGGATCCGGCGACGACTAAAGAAGAAGAATTCGAAAAGCATGCTGTCTATATTGTTCTTGATCAAAGTCCACCTCCGACGCTCTCAACAGAGCTGAAGCTTCTTTACCGAGAAATTTGGTTTTGAGACCGTCCCAAGCTCTCAGCGACGTTATGGGCGTTTGGAGCACAAGCTATATCCCTAGAGGTACCCGTTTCGGGCCTTTAGTCGGTGAAGTTTACGCGAAAAACGACGTACCGACAACCGCCAACAGGAAATACTTCTGGAGGGTAAGTTTTCCCACCTTAAATCAGGTGGTTGGAACCTATAATCACTTTCCCAAGCAAAAATCACATTTTCTTTCTTCTTCTCTCAGGTGCAAATCAAAGAAGAACGAGCTCATTCTAACCCCAAGGTACGCTTTTCTTATCCTTTCCTACTAACTGCCTTGCTTGATCAATCTTGACACAAAAATGAACGAAAATCTCTTCTCCCTAGGTTTATAAAGAAAATCAACTTTTTTACTACATCGACGGCTATGACGTTTCGAAATCTAACTGGATGCGATATGTCAACCCTGCGTATTCGTCAGAATCGCAGAATTTAATTGCTTGCCAATATAAGGTAGGTTTTTAGCTATATAAGAGAATGAGTTCATTAAACGCCGTTTTAGATGAGCATCTATTTTTATACCATAAGACCTATTCTTCCGAATCAAGAGTTATTGGTTTGGTACTGCAGAGAGTTTGCTGAGAGACTGAATTACCCATTGACAGGCGAACTAATGCTTCAGAGAATCAGTAAGTTTTGAATTTTATTAAGGCAGCTTTTTAAAGCGTCGTTTTAGGACAACAAGTACAGCAGACGGTTCCAGCCAGTAAAAGTGAGACGACTGAGGTCAGTTCATCGACAGTGACGGAAGTAAGCAAGCAGGATCATTTCGACCGGCTAAACAATAACTACACGCCTGAATACGATTCTCCTCATACAACGGAGCATCCTCAAAGGCGAGAAGATTCCGCAAGCCCTGCCAACAAACATGATGATGAAGAGGAAGCTAAAGAAAAAGAAATCGGCGACGGTTCAGTCCGATCTGATGAAGGATATCATTCTCACGGATATCACGATGAAGTTTTAACACCTCCAGAACATTCTTCAGATTCCGATGACGGAGATAACAACTACGTATTGGATTTCAGCAAAAAACAAGGTGTCCAACCCATGGAAACGATCCCTGAAGAAATCGCGTCTTCGGAAGCTCTACCTCTTCAACAAGCGGAACCGGTTATTGATAGAAACGAATACAGAAAAGTCAAGATAAAAATGAGCAAAGCTTATAGTGGAAAAGAATCAAAAGAGAACAGCCCATCTCCCCCACCTGTAGCTCAAGTTCCTGAAGATGAGCCGAGAAGATACTACGAAATGCCACAAACGTCGATTTTAGAAAATATACTTCTTCGATCACGGGAGAGACGGAATTCAGCGACCCCTCCGCCGACGTCTCCGACAGAAATGGCGTATTCGTATAAGAAATCGCAGCGGTATGGTAATTTAAGTCCTGATTCGACGTTAAATCCAGTGCGAAGGTACTCTCCACCACCTCCTACTCCTGGGTACGACTATCAGTACTATCAGTCACATTATCCTGCACCCCCTCCTCAATATTCACCTCCTTCAAGCAGCTCCTCGACGTACCTTCATCCACCGCCTGGTGTCCCTCAAGACGAATACCGTAGCATCTCACCCAACGGTACGTCAAGAGGCTATCGATCTCTACCATATCCGTTGAAGAAAAAAGATGGAAAAATGCATTACGAGTGTAACGTCTGTTACAAAACGTTCGGACAACTCTCAAACCTTAAAGTGCATTTAAGAACCCATTCAGGGGAACGTCCTTTTAAATGTAACGTCTGCACGAAAAGCTTTACTCAGTTAGCTCACCTTCAAAAACATCACCTCGTCCACACCGGAGAGAAACCACATCAATGCGACATCTGCAAAAAGAGATTCAGCTCTACGTCCAACCTGAAAACTCACCTACGGCTACACTCCGGGCAGAAACCCTACGCTTGCGACTTATGCCCGGCCAAGTTCACGCAGTTCGTTCATCTAAAACTTCATAAGCGGTTACACACGAACGAAAGGCCCTACACCTGCCAGGGTTGTAGCAAAAAATACATCAGCGCTTCTGGCTTAAGGTAAAAATTTAAAATAATAAATCGGGATGAAATTTAAAATAAAAATTTTAAGGACACATTGGAAAACCACAAGTTGCCGGCCTAACATAATGGACGAAGAACTAGCTTTAGCAGCAGCCGCCGGGTCTCCACCAGGGTACTACTATGACTACCAAAACTCCGATATCAATATGGGTAAGATATTATTTTTATATTCCAAAAATTACGTGCAACTATCAAACACAAAACTCCTGGAGCGACATTTTCTTTGAAGATGAAGAATTTTCAGGATTCTGAATGCTCTTGCACCAGCAGTTTTTCCATTTCCTTTGCTCAACCTGTTGCTTTGAATTGCTGTTATCAAAGGCAAAGCTGAAGTTCATGCTGTCTGCATCATCTTAGCCCTTCTGAAACCGCTTGAAAACCATAATATATCTGCAGAATTTTGGATACAAGTTTTGATCTCCATTAGTAGTGATAGCAGAGTTTTTTTAGTTGGGGAATTAAAGGGGTTTGGTGGTGGGTTCAATACCCCCACTAGGCATTCTTATCACGCGTAGAGATTTAGGGGAACAGTTTACCTTGTGAGCCCTGGCAGTTGATTCAAGTTTTTGATAGGCGGCCCTTAAAAGGCCTTACTGCTCCTTATCCTAAATTTTCTATCCTATCCTCGCACGTATGTAGTTATATAAATTTGAAAGAAAAAACACTTTTTAATGAGATTTTTGAAATATTTTAGGCCAGATGGAGAAAGAGAACCATGAGACTGATTCACGGGAATCGTTTGAAATGGGACGAAACGGGGCCCCGATGGAAATGCAGAGGCCTTCCGTTATAGAATCGTCTCAGCCGCACATCATCGAGTGCACGTAAAAAAAAGCGTAAAAACCCCGCACTCGGTGCTTTCCCGAAAAAAGGCAACTCGCGATAAAAAGAAGGCCAAGTACAAAATTAATTTCGACCCCTCCTTTAATCCCTTCTCCTTTTTTTCTTTTTTTAAAATCATTCGCGAGGAGCCTTTTCAGGGCCAAACATGTGCTCAATGCTCGCCGAGACGGCACTAGTCCTTATCGCCTTCTCTCGTGCACATGTCCGATTTCTGTGATAAGTTTTATTAAAAGAAAAGAGAGTTTTATAAAATTAAACATAAAAAATTATATATTTATTGCCCCTAATTTATAATTGTTAATATTTTAAGGTTTTTGACTTATACGTGTAAATTATAAAAAAAAGATAAAAAAATAAAAATAAAAATAGCCTTTGTACGTAAATGCTCAAAAAGTTTTAAACAATAGAAAAAAAAGCTTTTGTAAAAACAGTTTTTAAGTTATGATTTTTGTTTGTACCTGTTCAATTTTAATCACGGAGGGTGTCACAATAACTTCTTTAAGAAGTTAAATTTTTTTCCATAAGGTTGATTTTATATCCTTTTAAAAAAGCGTTTCTCCGCTTGAGGAAATCATTGACTGTCATCCTCTTGGCCTTAAGTACCAAAAACCATTTTAGACTTTTTTAAAAAAGAAAATTAAATTAAGCAATAAAGATCTCTCAAGGGGAAGAAATATTTAAAAATTTCAGGCATTATTCGATGTTTTTTCAATGTAAAAAAATATTATATTCTCATATTTAAAAAAAAAAAATTAAAAAAATATGTGTTCACTTTGATGTATTTCACTATAAATGTCTGAATATAATCAAATTGTAATTTATTTGTGTCAGTAGATGTCCCGTTTATTGTATTCCCTAGTACAAAAAAACCATTTGGAAGCTTTATCTGTCCATTGTAATAAAAAAAAGAAGAAATTTTAATTTTTGATGTTTAGCTTTTTGATCTCAACTGCCTTATGTGGAATTTATCGAATTTCTTCTTTTTTTCAAAAGTTTTTATTTAAAAAAAGCGATCATGTCGCCGGAAACAACAGTATTAGAGGTGTTTTGACATGTAGTGGTGTTTAATGTGTTTAAACACCTTTTAGGGTGTTTCTACACCTTTTCTTTCTAACTATCTTGGACGCTCAAAAAACAGTGATGGAAATGTCATCTAAATTGTTGTATTTAATGCACAAATTCTGTTTTTTAGGGGGCTTTTGTGATAAGTTGGCAGCCTTTTTGTAAATTTTTGTACAGTTTTTTGTTTGTTTTTATTTTCTGGACATGTAAATTGTTATTTTTTTTGTGTTGACATTTCCAACACGTGTAAAATATTTCTGTTTGTAAAGTATTTATTTAGGATGTTATTGTTTTTCTCTCCTCTATCGGTTTTTATGCGTAGTTCAGTCCAGGGTGGTTATGTTTTTTTCTTTCTTTATAGATAAATTTTTATGTTTATAGAAGAGTTTAAAAGGTTGTCCTTTTTATTATCTCAATATAAAAATATTTTTCTGAACACACGTTTCCACGACTGAGCCATTCTGTATAGTTATGATTATATAATTATAAAGTTTGGAAAAGAAAATTGTGAATTCTTTTATTTATTTTTATCCCTGAAAACCACTTTGTACAGGAGTTTGTTGGAGTTGGGCAAAAAACGCATTTTTGACCAAAAATTTTGAAGTTTTTATCATTTTTTTTTTATAGAATTTTATGGGCATTTTAAATTAAGAAAAACCAATTTATTTCGGAATATTTCATTGTTTATTGATTTTGTTCATAAAATGATTTAAACAATAGTTTTGATGGGATATTGGCCTTTGACGTACCAATAAGGGTAGGTGTACTCTCCCTCAAGAGGGTAAGAGTAACCCTTAATAAATTCGTAGGGGTATCTGTAATATCCTCCTTCGTAAGGGTAGTAGTAGCTCTGCATATCATATGGGTAGTAGTAGGATTGGAAATCATAAGGGAAATATCCTTCAGCATCGTGGCTAATATCGTAGGGGTATCTGTAGTAACCTCTGTTGTAACTGACGTGCTCAGAAGGGAAGCCTTCGTATTCGACGAATTTGTAGACTGGTTTAATCTGAGCGAGGTAAGGGAAGAGTTTGAAGATTTCGGCGTATTTCGAAGCTAAGGCGTACTGAGGATAGGGTTGGCCTTTAACGCTGTAAATGGGGATGGTTTGGGAAAATTCGTATTGACTAGGGACAGCGGTTTGCTGTGGTTTCTCAGTTTTGACGGTTTCATATTGGCTTCCGTATTGGTAGACCTGGGGAGTTTGTGTGATTGTCTGCTCATGGTTGCCTTCTGTTTTGGTCAATTCGTATTGGCTTTTTTGGCTTCCGGAGGTCGAAATCTGGCTTCCAGTGGTGGTGACCGTTTGCTGATAGATTGGCTTGGTTTCCGTCGTCGTAATTTTGGTAACTTGGACCTGAGGGTAGACCTGACTGACAGTGGTCACTGGAGTTTCGACTTCGTGATATTCGACTTTGGAGACGACTGGGGATTCTTTTTTGACTTCGACGAATTCCTGTTTGGTAGGATAAACGATGCTTTCTTCTTTGACAGTAGTGACGGAGGGACGGTCGACTTTTTCAACGGTTTCCTTCGCGACGACACCCAATGCGCTTCCTCCAAATCCTCCGGAGAATCCACCGCCTAATCCACCGCCTAATCCTCCACCTAATACACCACCTACTCCTAATCCACCTGATAGTCCGCCTCCGAGCCCAAACGAGGCACCTCCGGAGACTCCAAGCTCTCCTGCGACCGCAGCGCCAAAAATCCCAAGCAAAACCTGAAATTCGCAGTAATTAAACTTAAGAATTCAAAAGAAGGCTTCAACTTACTATGAGACGCATTTTGAGTTCAGCTCAGATCCCAAGACTGAAGAAAATGAGGATTCTTTGGCTTTTATACCATCCTAAATTAGCTATTAGATAGACGATGGACCAATCAAAGAACATAGATTATTTTTAAATGTGTTTCAAAATATAATTAAATACGACATTTGTCAATCAACGGTCTGATCGATTTTTAATTCGCAGAAGGCAAAAATGTATTTTGGACTGAAAATCATTTCTCACCACTGAGCTGGAGTCTTAGGCAAAAGACCATGCAGTGGGTTGCTGGGAAGAGAAAAAAAATTGAGGAAAACGCCAGAAAATCCAGTAAAAAGTAAGTTTCTCTGCAGAAAGACTGTGGGTTCTGTGAGGTTTTAAGCTTTTTAGGACGAAGGTTCAATTAATTTTTCATAATGTTTTAATTGTCATTAATGATACATTTCATGAAGGTACAAAATGAATATAAACTTCAGTTGATGAAGTTCCTGCAGCTTTCCTGAAGTGGCGAATGTATTTTTAAAGTTGGCGGCATATCTTTTAGAAGTCCTCGGCATCCTCGTGCGATTTTCTTAGCGCAGCTTCCCGGGCAGTTGTCGCATTTGGCGCATCGCCCCGAACATGCGCTTTTGAGCTGCTCGAGACTTTTGATGTTGGTCGCGTGGAACATCTCTTTCGTCTGGTCGAATTTCCGGCAAAAATCGTCCATAGGTTGGGCGTCCCTTTTCGACCTAGCGTCGTCAAGTTTCGACTTGTCCAAAATAACCATTTTGTGCATATCGCCCGCGTTATGCTTCATTTCAGCCGACGCCATCATCAAAACACCTGGAAATCAACCACTAATCAGAAAGAACATATATACGACCACTGACCCATGTAGACTTTACTCACCTGCTAATACAATGAAAACTGAAATGGACATGTTTAGTAAGCAGCTAACTTAAAATATGAACCATCGTTTAATTTTAAACCTTTATATAGCAGAATATGCGACATATTATCTTTTCGACAGGAAGAAAAGCGAAGCAGAACTATCGCTCAGACGTCTTTTTGCGAAATGCTTACAAATTGGTAACACCCATTCATTTAACTTAATCGAATATTATCACTTTATATCCGCTATAAGAGAATATACGGGTCATAAATTAAACGCCTTCAAAAAAGAAAGAATAATAACCTTTAGAAGCTTTTTCCGTAGATTAGGCGCTTTTCTCCGTTTTTCGCCCGAAAAATTTTATTTCAACCCCTCTCCTTGGCTACCAGTTTATAGGGTTAAATAAAAATTAATTTACTTTTTTAAATTATGAACTTTATATGTACAGCAAGTAAATAAATAAAAATGATACAAAATAGGAAAGGTTTAGTGGTGTTCATGGCTGGGTCCGAACAAGTCGTAGTAAGCTCCATGATGAGGATGCCCGTGATATCCAGCATGCTCGTGATGTCCGTGATATCCAGCATGCTCGTGATGTCCATGGTAGCCATCGTGGCCATGATGATATCCTAGATGTCCATACCCATACGGGTAAATGTTCCCATAAGGTTGATAATGATAGTTATTGTAGTGATAGGGTATGATGTACTGCGGGACCTGAATAATGACAGGTTTTACAGGTAAAGGAGGTAATATTGGCTTATGCGCGTATCCAAATGATGGAGCGTACGTCCCAAAACCTCCATATCCATGAGGGAAAGATTCGCCAACTGCGTGGCCAATACCGTGCGGTCCGTGTGCTATTCCATAGCCATATCTCCATCCTTCTCCACTGACTGAAATTGAGATAATCTTTGGGCCTCATGAAAATAAAAGTACTTACCGACAGATTGATGACTAGTGGCGACTTCATGGCTTCTTACTGTTGCTACAGATGCCAAAATGGCAAAAAATAACGTCTAAAAAATTGGAAAAAAAATCATTTTCAAATAACTGTCAAACGAAACTTTTTTTCGTACCTTCGTCTCCATAGTTTGTCACTTGAATGGCTTTCTGTGCCTTCGACTCTCTCGTCTTTATAGCGGAGGCGTTTTCTTACCGTGGAATTTTGACGACCGACGACAACCTTGCGTTGGGGAAAACGAAAGAAAATCCAATGCCACCCACAAATTTTGAGATGTTCGGCTGTGTATGTAGAGTCAACCGTACAAAAAAAAGTCTCGCCCGTTTAAACGCCCTTGAACTCCATTTAGAAACCCTTTTACTTCATGTTAATTTTTTAAGGCCGCCAGTAGGACTCTACAGATACCACAAACTAGGGAAATAGCCCTTTTTGCCCTTTGGACAGAAAACCTTTCCTTCGGAAACTTTGGACAGAAGAATGCGTCAAAAAATGAAAGGTCTTTTTTGACCCTACGGGGTCACTGTGACCCATTATTTTCAATATCACTGGTTAGAGGGGATGACTTCCTATTGAGGAAGCTAAAAAATAAAACACGAAGGGGAACTTAGTTCCACCCTTTCGCAAGTAGATCTCACCCCAATCTCCCTTATGAAATCGATAAATTATTTTTTCTTTATTTAGACACAAAAATTCATTTTCGTTATTAAAAATTTTTTAAAATCAAATTTATGTTGATTTAGATTATTGCTTAATTATATCTCAATAATTATTTTATATTAAACAATTAATTGTTAAAATTTTTTATAATTATTAATAATTCAGATTTTTTTATTCTCATTTTTTTTCTTGATTTTTGACGTTGAAGAGTTTTTGTTTTATATTTTTAAAATTAAAGTAAAAACAGTCCTTCCCGCCGTTCCATTTTAGTTGTTTTATCCGAAAGGGGGTGGCTCGGAATCCACCCTCATCTGGGGAGGTCCGATGTGCCCAAGTGTACCAAACATACGTAATGATAAAGCATAACCAAAAAAAAAACCAATAAAAACGTAAAAAAGAAAAGCAAAAAAATACTTTGCACTTAGAGCACGGCTTTGACCTTCCTTTTGCTATTTTAATCTTAATAATCATTGATCACATCTTTTATTTTAACGAAATCGTCCAACTGGGAAATTAATCTGGACAAAAAGAGCTCGAAAAACAAGTTTGTGCTTCGTGATCCATGATAAATAACGCTGTTTGCTCGTCCTTCATGTCCGCCTTATGAAAAATGCACGACCGCCCATTAAATCAAGAAGGAGTGGATGACTCGATAATCTTGAGCATTATGAAGATTAATTATTGAAAAAAATTAATTTTCTAGTTCTCATGCAACAAAACAGCTGCAAAAAAAAGGCAGTCATAACATCACCTGATTTCTACCAAAAATGCCGGATTCGTGAAGTCAAAACTATTACATCCAGCTGATTCAAACACTTAATTCTTCTTAGTTGTCCCTACAAGTATGACAAGCACAGTGAAGTACAGTAACCTCATTTCTTAATAGAAATGTAGTCTAAAAGTAACCTCAGTTCTCATGCAACCAAACAGCTGCAAAAAAAGGCAGTCTTAACATCACCTGATTTCTACCAAAAATGCCGGATTCATGAAGTCAAAACTATTACATCCAGCTGATTCAAACTCTTAATTCTTCTTAGTTGTCCCTAGATGTATGAAAAGCACAGTGAAGTACAATAACCTCATTTCTTAATAGAAATGTAGTCTAAAAGCAACCTCAGTTCTCATGCAACCAAACAGCTGCAAAAAAAGGCAGTCTTAACATCACCTGATTTCTACTAAAAATGCCGGATTCGTGAAGTCAAAACTATTACATCCAGCTGATTCAAACTCTTAATTCTTCTTGGTCCTACAAGTATGACAAGCACAGTGAAGTACAGTAACCTCATTTCTTAATAGAAATGTAGTCTAAAATAACCTCAGTTCTCATGCAATCAAACAGCTGCAAAAAAGGCAGTCTTAACATCACCAGATTTCTACCAAAAATGCCGGATTCGTGAAGACAAATCTATTACATCCAGCTGATTCAAACTCTTAATTCTTCTTAGTCCTACAAGTATGACAAGCACAGTGAAGTACAGTAACCTCATGTCTTAATTTTGCTGTAGACACTCTTGGTATAAAAGTTAAATTCAGGGGATGTGAAACAAAAGTTTGGATGCCCGATCTACCTCTATGACCTTAGAGCTCAAGAAATCACCTAATTGAATTTTTTCCGTTGGGCTAACTAGGAAGTCTTCAAGCCATAATTCATGTGGGATGTTTACAAAATGCTCGCTCGTGTGTGAAAAAGGCTATATCATCCGTGACGTGTGAAATCGAAGCAGGGCCTTTGAGGATTGAAGTATTAAAAAACAAAAAAAGACAGATATGTTTATGAATAGTACAAGTCAGGTTCAAGGTTAGGGCTTAATTGTATATTAGATCATTCGCCAGATCTTCGGGTATATAAGCCAAAAGATTTTGTGCGGAAGACATCAGTTGAAGATTCACACATCTGAAATGAACACTGCAGTAGTAAGTAAAAATTGTAGCAAAATATTTTTTTAAGTCCTTTTTTTTAGCTTTTGGTTGTTTTGGGAGCGGCTTTGGTGAATGCACAATGGTCCCAGGGAATGCAGGGACGTCAGGGTGGAATGATGCAGGGACCTCAGGGTGGAATGATGCAGGGACGCCAGGGAGGAATGATGCAGGGATCGTGGCAAGATCAGGGTCAACGAATGTCCGGAGGAAGATCGGCCGGCGGAATGTCTGACGGAAGATACGGAGGTAGACTTATCGACGAGCCGACCATGGTTGGATACGAAGCGACCATTCCCGGTGCTACTTCCAGATACGTCCAGTTTAGAAGCGAAGGAGGACGTAATAAAAGAAATAACATATAATTAAAAATGATAATAAAAATTTTAGGAGGAGGTAGATCTGAAGGTGGAGATAGAGGACAACGCGGCGTCGACCAAAGAAGCGGACAAGGAAACCAATGGGACTCAGGGTCAAGATGGTGAAAATTTCATCAGCCACAACTTTCTTTTTTCCGCAATTCATAATTACGACTTAATTTTTCATTTAAACTGTTTTAAACATAATTTACTTACAATTTTTTAAAAATAAATTTTTCTTTCGTTGGTAATTATGTTTTTTTTTTATTCAAATCCTTGAGGTTGGCGCAACTGTTTATAATAATTGGCCAGGATAACAAGGTTTAGGCATATTTCCTCCCTGGGTTTCCAAACTATTTTCTTTCGAAATGGCTCAAAATTAATTTTGTACTTAACGTCGTTCCGATAGGTTGTAACGTGTTCAGCGACGCATATCGTATAATTTTTACTGGAAAATAAAAGGAGGAAAATAATAAAAAAATTATTGTTCAATTCGTTGTAGGTAATTAATTTTATTACAAGGCGGCCGCGGTGTTCTTTTGAAGAGTTGAATATTTTAAGGAGCGTCAGGGGCAAAATTATTATGTCACCAAAAGAGAGAAGAAAAAAAACCTTTTTTTTTTTAGTAGAAAAATCGCTGAATTCCTTCGCTTCTTAAAATCATTTTTGAACATAAAACATTTTTTGTGATACTCTTGATGGATGGTTTTCAGAAATCGGTCTTTTAATCTTCGTTAAGCTATCAAGACTGGCCTTCGCCATCGTCATTAGTTTTTTCGAGTGCCTACATCTCGTCCGAAAGTATTCTCATCCTAAAGTATTCTCGTCCTAATGTCTTCTCGTCCTAAAAATATGTGTGAAATAAAAAATTACTTAAAATTATATGTAATGTATTCTCATGCGAAAGTATTCTCGTCCTACTGTCTTCTCGTCCTAAAACTAACGTACAAAAATTGCTGCGTCCACGCCAGCAAATTTTTAACTCCTTTTTGCGCCTACCGAGCTCATCATCCATCCTAGGGCCGCCTGCAGGGTGAGCAAATCCTCGCGAGAGGAAAAAATTAACCCCCTTGTGTCATAAAACGAGCTGATCATCGCGAGAGGAAAAAAATTAACCCCCTTGTGTCACAAAACGAGCTGATCCTCGCAAAAATAAACAAACAAACCGACCGTGACTTGCTGGGTGGAACGCTGCCGCATTTATTTATTTCATATAACGCTTACAGGCGGACCCAAATAGCGTGTTGACAACAATACATATATACAAAATCATGAATTTCTCCGACGCAGCAGTTTTTGCTCGTTAGTTTTAGGACGAGAGGACAGTAGGAATACTTTCGGATGAGAATACATTTTTTCATTTAATTTTAAGTAATATTTTATTTTACACATATTTTTAGGACGAGAATACTTTCGGATGAAATGTGTGTCCCCGTTTTTTCCTGAAAACCTCTCATTTCCGCTCAACAATTCGCCAAATATTCCGGAAAATTCTCTTTTTCACCAAGCCAATGTCGATAATCCTCACCCCTTTTCAGCCAAGGAGTCATCATTCATCTATTTTTTTAGGAAGTCCTGTCTGGCTCACCTCCAGACATCCAAGTGACTTACAGTACTTAAAATTTTTGCATTACTTGCAAAAATCCTTTTTTTTTTTATCGTAGTACAATTACGCCATTCCAGGCCTCCTTGTCAAAACAAAAGCTGGCGCTATCTTGAAGAATTATTTGGAAGCGAAAATTTGCCAAGTATGCCAACAGAGAGCGCTTTCAATTTCCCTAGTATGAGTTCATTACTCGAAAGTCATCGGGAAAACCATGATTTTCGACCGTTCGTAAATTGAGTCAAATTTTTTTGCGACAAAAACTTCTTTTTCAACTATTTCTATAAATTTTTGCAGCAAATACAAGCTTAAAAGATTTAGAGCCAGAAAAGATTTTAAAGGAAAAAAAGAAAATATTATGTTCTTGATAATTTTATATTATACATGATGAGGTACAGTCAGGCTATATTTATTTTCTGAAAAATCGATAAAATCCGGGTCCATAAAATCCATACGCTAAAAAAAAAAAAAAAAAAATTGAGAAAATTAATTTGAGACTGAGGAGAAAAAAAAAATGACTCCACTCATCAAGTTTTTGAAAAAATCTTTTTCAAAGTTTCCCACGGTACGTAAAACCAAAAACCTGCAATACTGTATTCCCCAAAAATTCATTCAAAATTTAAAATTTTTCTTACGGTAAGGAGTAAACCCTGAATATCCAAGACCGCCGTATCCTGCATATCCTCCATATCCTCCGAATCCACCGTACGCTCCTAAGCCGCCCGATCCGAAATAAAAGCCTCCCAATGGACCTCCGAAACCGATCGTTACAGTCGCTGTGGCCGCCGCGACGAGGGCAAACATCAAAATTACCTGAAAATAAATGCAGCAAATTTCAAAATTTGGGGAATTTGGTTTTAGACATAAAAACTTGTCGTCATAATTTCAACATAACATAATCTCGTCATGAAATAGAGAAACAAAAAAAAATAAACAAAGACTTATAAAAGTTCAACATCATGATATTCCACGCACATACAAATTTTTAAAATTTATGTCGAGATTATGTTGAAATTAAGATGAGATATTTTTATGACGAAAGGTTTGCCAACTGGCAGTCCAATAAAATTCTTTCGTAGGAAAGAAATCTACCTAAAAATTAAAATTTTTTATTTACGGAATATTTTTCAAGTTTCTTACCTTAGCAATCATGGTATCTGCCGATTTTTTTTTCGCACTAATGTAGTCCTGAATAGATTTGAGATATATACAGAGATTTCACACAAACCACAAACACATTAGAAACTAATTTTATTTCTACTTAACATTCTATTTTTATCATAATCAGTCTTTGTGTCTCTTTCCCTATCTTTTTAAAGCTAAAAAAACCATTTGAGAAAACTTCTGTTTAGAGTTGCGTTCCTGCAGTCGCAGTTATGATGTCCGATTTCGTGGTAGGTGACGTAGCAAAGCATTATGATCATCAGTGACGTCATAATCGCGATCACAAAAGTGAAAGCAAGCTAAAAATAAAGCGGTCAATTTTTTTTCAAAATGGGAAAAACAACTCACGACTACTTGCGAACTCATTTTTAAAAAGAAAGATTTACGTCAAAACCTTCCCTTTATACTCTCATTATTCAAATGTTTAAATTTCAATTTAATCAATTTGATATCTTGGAGTGCAAGGGGCGAAAAATTCATCTAACAACGATTATCTAATTAGTGTGTTTATTTGAATAGTTTGATGAGATGGAAAAATAGAAAAATTTATTCATCACGTTTTATTTATACAAGATAAAAAATATCATTTTAGTAGTAAGAATATGGGTAATCGTAGTAATAAGAACCATAGCCTGGGTAAACGTCGTCGTAGAGATTTTTGTAAACTAAAAAAAATATTTAAAAACAAAATTTTTAAACTTTTTTTTTTACCATATGGAACGTAGTAGTAAGGCGACGGGTGGGATATGAGTTGAGAGTGGCTGTAGGAATATGGTGTGGAGAAGCCGTAGCTGTAGCCGTAGCCAGGGCTGGAAGTCGCCGTCGCTGCTAAGAAAGCCAAAACCTAAAGCAAACTTTTAGCATGAGAAAAAAAAAAATGGGAAAACAAAAATCTTGTAAAAATAAGATTTCAGGGCAGAGCAACCAAGATAAACGCCTGAAAAACGGGTAAAATGATTTTTTTTTTCATAAATCAAAAAACTGTTAAAAAGGTGTTTGTTGGCCAAAAAAGAGGTAAAATAGGTTAAAGTACTAGTCTGGAGCTGGCCCCGACGGGAACTTCCTTAAAGAGAAGTAACAATATAGGAGGGGGAATTATAACGGAGGGGGAAGTATAAAGGAGGGGAAGTATAACGGAGGGGGAAGTATAAAATTTTCCGGGGTTTTTTTTCGAAAAATTTTATAAGTTTTTTTGAAAGTTTTTTTTTGAAAATTTTTTTGTCAAGGTAGAAATAATGGGCTCTTTGGCCTAGGGATGTGCCTCTCGTAAAGGGTAGAAGTACGAAATTTCGCCCTACTAAAAAAAAATTAATAAATAAAAAGTCGCAATTTTTTTTTTTTTTTTTTTTTTTTCGAAAAATTTTTCGGGCTTAATTTTTTTTTTCGAAAATTTTTCTAAGTTTTTTTTTTCTGAAAAATTTTCAAAGTATTTTTTTTTTTGAAAATTTTCAAAGTTTTTTTAGGTAGATTTCTTTTCTTCAAAAATCTACCTATTGTAATGTACCAAGTAGTCGCAGATTCAAAAAATTTTCTATACGTTTTTCGTTTCATACCTCCTGGACCCCAAAACCATCCTCAGTTGAAAAGTTTATATATATATATATATATATATATATTAGCACGATAACTGGAACAATTTTAATGTGAGGGTGACGATATCCGGTTTTTAGAGCTTTTATCTCAATAGCTCGGACGAGTTCGTTAATGGCTGAAATCGGACCAGCGATTCACCTACTTTACTTAGGGCTTAAAAGACAAAATTGGCATTTTCTATTGAAATCCTAGTCCTTTTGCAAAAAAAAACTTTAAGACCTCTGCGAGGGCGTGTAAAAAATTAATTAAAGCAGGTTTGGACGAGCCAGGCGCAAAATATTGAACTAGCTAAACTTTAAAAAAATTTGAATTTATACCGGGAAATTATTAAATATTTTATTAATAAAATTATCAGATGTTTTTCTAGGGACTCAGTGGCGCAATTTTTCTTATATCATTTTTATAACATAATTATATATTTTGTGTTTATACATATTAATTTTAATCATGAAAAGAAATCTACCTTTTAGTCCCTGCTACCGCAGGGTCATTATTTTAATTTTCAAAGTTTTTTTTTGTGCAAAAAAAAATTTTTTTTTTTTTTTTCAAAAAATTTTCAAAGTAGGTATTTTTTTTTTTGAAAATTTTCAAAGTTTTTTTTTTTAATTTTCAAAGTTTTTTTTTTTACCAAAAAAAAATTTTTTTTTTTTTCAAAAAATTTTCAAAGTTTATTTCGAAAATTTTCCGGGTTTTTTTTTCGAAAAATTTTATAAGTTTTTTTTTTTTTTTTTTTTTTTTTTTTTTTTTTTTTGAAATATTTTTTGTCAAGGTAGAAATAATGGGCTCTTTGGCCTAGGGATGTGCCTCTCGTAAAGGGTAGAAGTACGAAATTTCTCCCTACTAAAAAAAATTAATAAATAAAAAGTCGCAATTTTTTTACGCTAAAAATTCTTAAAAATAAAAGGAGTAATTGGTGAAAATTTGGTGAAAATCGGATTAACGGTTCGGCCGCAGCACATTTTTTAAAATTTCAAACAGACATATCTCCGCCATTTTTTCGAAATTCAAAAATCTCCCTCGTTACATTCTTCTTCTCCGGCTAAAGAAATTTTGGTGAAAATTTGGTGAAAATCGGATGAAAATTGTGGCCGTAAAGTGTTCCGGAAAAAAATGCTACGGACGGCCGGACGGCCGGACGGCACCACAGACAAAGTTGAGATCGGTAAAGATCAATATTCGATTTGACCCTCCGGGGTCTGGAAGACCCTTCCCCAAAAACCCGACGTCGAGGGTATCGCAATAACTTCTTTAAGGAAGTTAAAAAAATTAAAGGCTACCTAAATTCAGGGTCAAAGCCTAATTTATGAAAATAAAAACTTACGAAAAATACGACGTATGAAGCCATTGCGAGGTTTCAAACTAATGAAGTCTGCGAGTCTTACATTTTCATTTTTATACCGAGTTGTTCAAAGATGGTCTAGGTCAAGGGAAAATTGTTAATGCTTCGGTTGACGATGTTCAACAAAAAAAAATTTGCTTCCTTAATTATCTCCGTCTTTTACGGCTTCGGGTGGATTATCTCGAAAGAATCTGGACTAAATTACATAATCCTTTGTTTGCTTTTTTTTCTTCGCCATTTTCGAAAAAAACTTGAAAAAAACCTTGGGGATCCGAAAACATTCAATACTTTGTAGCTTACCGTGTGAGGAAATTGCGAAAATCACGACGTTTCATGGAATATCTGTTTATTAATGAAGTCATGTTGCATCTCAATTGATTTCATTGAAAAAGTACCTCGGTGGGTATCACAATAACTTCTCCCAGGAAGTTAAAAGACATTGCGAAAATGAAAATAAAAGTAACAACATTCAAAAAGGTAGATTTTTTTATTCCAAAAATTAAAACGCCTGAATTTCCTATATGTTAAAATAATATAATTTTTGCTTATAAAACATTTTAGTTAGCCGATTCTTTTCTGTCAACATTTTTTAGAAGAAACTGCTCTCAGTACCGCGTGGGTAATTCCAAAATAAAGAGAACGAGCTTTTGTGAAAAATTGTCCAATGATTTTTAGTGCTTAAATATAGGAAACTAATTTTAGGGGCGAAAGTGCTGCGATCTTTTGCATATGAAACAAAATGTTCCGGAGGTATGATCCCCGTTGACCATCCTTACATAATCAATATAAAGTTTCAGGTAGGTAGATTTTTTAAAATTTGATATTCTTCACGGCTAGTAATGAAGCATTGAGAATTTGAAACAGCTTTTGTAAAAGTTGTTCAATGATTTTTAGGGCTTAAATAAAGGAATCTAATTTTTGGGGCGAATGTGCTGCGATCTTTTGCATGAAACAAAATGTTCCGGAGGTATGATCCCCCTTAACCATCTTTACTTAATCAATATAAAGTTTCAGGTAGGTAGATTTTTTGAAAATTTGATATTCTGCACGGCTAGTAGTGAAGCATTGAGAATTTAAATAAGCTTTTGTAAAAAGTTGTTCAATGATTTTTAGTGCTTAAATAAAGGAATCTAATTTTTGGGGCGAATGTGCTGCGATCTTTTGCATGAAACAAAATGTTCCGGAGGTATGATCCCCCTTAACCATCCTTAGATAATCAATATAAAGTTTCAGGTAGGTAGATTTTTTAAAATTTGATATTCTGCACGGCTAGTAAAGAAGCATTGAGAATTTGGAACAGCTGGATGCAATAGATTTGATTCGGTCGACGTCAAACTTGTCATCATTTAATGAAAATAATTAAATAAGCGTAAAATAAGTTTTTATTATAATTGTAATGGTACAGTTAAAGCAATAATTTCATATTTTGGCATGATGAAAGACCGTCGGTGACCTGAGTTTCTTAGATGTAGTAGCTTGGATATCCATAATAATACCTCGGGTATGCTAAAAAAAAAAGAAAAATTAGCTTATTTTTGGGTTATTCAAAATAGCGGTTACTAGGAGAGGAAGTATGGAGTCCTTGAAGATGGAGGCTCCTGTTAAGCATTTAAATGAATCTATATCAACCTTGGTGTACACGCGATCACGTCTTCGTTAGGCTATTTATGTATTGGGAACCCCGAACGAAAAAGAAAATAAAAGATTATGAAGTCACACGGTTTGGGACAGTCTCCCGAACCATTGACTACAAATTGCGTCCTATGCAATATTCATTAAGTTCTCATTCATTTTTTCTCTCCTTGAAACGTCTACTTTACTTAAGAAATTAATTATTTGGTGCTGTTAATAAAGACGATTTTGTATTTTAAGGGGGAGGATCTTTGAAAGGAAAACGATTGAAAACTTGTTAAAAACGCCCTAAAATTTAGCGAAAGCAATATTTTTCAACCAGAAGATGGTCGAAAATTTTGGTACAAAAAGGAGATTTGAAAAAAAAAGATCTAAATTTTGGTTTAACTGATGTTTTTTGACAAGAAGATTGTGAAAACGAAAGCCATAAAAATAGATGAATGATATTTATCGGCGGAAAAACTAAGAAAACTACCTAAAAAGAGGTTTGAAGGAAGGGTCTGTAGATCAAGAAATGGAGCAATTTGATGGTAAAACAGAAGATTAGGGAAAGCCCAAAAATCTCGCAAACTAAGTGTTTGTTTAGCAACAATATGATGGATAAGTGCCTTTGGGGGAAAGGGGTGTTTCTGTACCAGAAGATCAAAGGAAGTGCCGGCCGGAACCACAGGCAAAGTTGAGAAGGGTATAGATCAATTACGACCATTACGTCTGGAAGAACCTTCCCCCAAAAACTCTCTATGGAGCGTAAAACAATAACTTCTTTAAGTTAATATTGGGTAAAATTGGGGTTTATTGTTGTTCCGGATGTATCCTCAATGCTGTACACAATTTAACCCAAATTGATGATTTTTGCTTATGAAAATGATATAGGGTTTGATAAACAAATTTACCGTAACTTAATCCATAGTATGGGTAGGTTCCATAGGTGTATCCCAAGTAAGGGTATCCAGCGTATGCGATCCCATAGGATGAATCGGTTTGGAGATCTTTCGGTTCTTTCAGGTCCTTCGGCGGTGCTGGCAGCGCCAAAGTGAAGGCAATGAAGCAAAGAGCAAACACAAGAATCTGAAAAAAAAAAATTTAATTCTATTTTTTTTAAGTAGTGGTTACATACGCTTTTGAACATTTCGGTAGTTGTTGGTATCGCTGTCTGCAGCAGATTGTACGATTATAATGTATTGTCCGTCTTATATAGGATGAGCCGCCTCTCGCAAGGACGTAATTATGCAACCCCGCTCACACCTACACCTCTACTCCCCATTCATATCACTTATCGAAGGAGGAATGTTTTAAGACCGAAATAGATCGAATAATTGAATTTATAAGGCAAGGTTGTCACTTGTCAGTCGTTGCCAATTCCGAACAAAAGGCATCATTCATTTTTTATTTCCTCAATTATTTGGAATATCCATAAATCTTCTTCGTCATAAATGAGTGTTGAAAAACGTTTTTTTTTACATAAAAACTTGTTTGGCAGGGGTTTTTCTTTTATCACACAAACCTAAATATCTCGAGAACTAATGATCCCACAGAGTACAACTTTTTTTGTGGATTGTTTAGCACCGAAAGACGCATCTATGAAAATTTTAAGTTTAGAGCTTTTTTGAAAAAAGTAGATCATTTTTCTGAGCTTTCAAAAGTTTTAAGCTTAAAGTTTTCATAATAAAAGGGGAAAATTTCAAACAATTCTCATAGATCTCATAGATCGCCGTCCGGCCGTAGCATTTTTTTCCGGAACACTTTAAGGCCACACTCTTCATCCGATTTTCACCAAATTTTCACAGACATTTTTTCAGCCGGTGAAGAATTTTTGAATCTCGAAAAAATGGCGGAGATATGTCTGTTTGAAATTTTAAAAAATTCGCTATGGCCGAACCGTTGGTCTGATTTTCACCAAATTTTCACCAATTACTCCTTATATTTTTTACGATTTTTTGGTGTAAAAAAATTCCCACTTTTTAATTATTATTTTTTTAAGTAGGGAGAAATTTCATACTTCTACCCATTACGAGAGGCATACGTGTATCTGTTGGCCATTATTTCTACCTTGAGACTTGGAAAATTTTTCGGACAAAAAAAACTTCCCCTTCCCTTATACTACCCCTCCATTATACTTCCCAGTCCTTTATACTTTCCCTTTCGTTATACTTTCGTTCCCATATACTTCCCCCTCCGCAGTACGTCCCCTCCGTTATACTTCCCCCTCCTATATTGTTACTTCTCTTTAAGGAAGTTTTCGTTGGAAGCTCTTCAAACAAGTACTTTATCTTGAATTTTGGGGGGGAAATCGGAAAATCAAAAGGTATTTAACAAACGTTCTTCGTCATTTTAATCGGGTATCCTTGATCATAAAAAAAGACAAGTGGCTCTTTTTATACACTTGAGTTGAATATCTATCGCCTATCTTTTCATCCTTACGACGTGTATTCATTGAGAAACACTCCATGTACTAATATGCTTTCATAAAAAAAGGATCTCCATTCAAACAAAACTCTATAAATGAGGTTAAAATGTGACTATAAACAAGCCCATGACCTATTAAAAGGCCTAAGAGTGACCCGAGCGAAACTATCTTCTGTAAAATATCTAAACGCGACCCGGGTGTGACTTCACGGCCGTTATACGTTAATTAGATAATTAATATTATTAATAATATATTCAGAAAGAACCATTTTTCGGGTTAAAACACGAATATTAAGTTTTTTTTTGTCGCAGTTTGTCGGCCTTGACCCAACATGGGAACGCCGAAATCATGCGTAGCGGTCATTTAGGACAGTTAAAAGTCTCGCGCTCCTGAGAGCCGAAGTCCCTAGATATCAAAATGCCGTTTAATGGGGGCTTTTATGCAGGGGAACCCTAATTTTATTTTAATTCGATAAGGTCGTAAAGGAAACCGGTCGGTTAGTAAGGAAATCGGTCAGATCGTCAAAGAAGCCCTTCGGTTCGTCAAGGAAACCGGTCGGTTCGACAAAGAAGCCGCTCGATTAGTAAGGAAACCGGTCGGTTAGTAAGGAAATCGATCAGTTCGTCAAAGAAGCCCTTCGATTCGTCAAAGAAGCCCTTCGGTTCGTCAAAGAAGCCGCTCGATTAGTAAGGAAATCGGTCGGTTAGTAAGCAAATCGGTCAGTTCGTCAAAGAAGCCCTTCGGTTCGTCAAAGAAGCCCTTCGGTTCGTCAAAGAAGCCGCTCGATTAGTAAGGAAACCGGTCGGTTAGTAAGCAAATCGGTCAGATCGTCAAAGAAGCCCTTCAGTTCGACAAAGAAGCCGCTCGATTAGTAAGGAAACCGGTCGGTTAGTAAGGAAATCGGTCAGTTCGTCAAAGAAGCCCGTCGGTTCGTCAAAGAAGCCCTTCGGTTCGTCAAAGAAGCCCTTCGGTTCGTCAAAGAAGCCGCTCGATTAGTAAGGAAATCGGTCGGTTAGTAAGCAAATCGGTCAGTTCGTCAAAGAAGCCCTTCGGTTCGTCATAGAAGCCGCTCGATTAGTAAGGAAACCGGTCGGTTAGTAAGGAAACCGGTCGGTTTGTAAGGAAACCGGTCGGTTAGTAAGAAAATCGGTCGGTTCGTCAAAGAAGCCGTTCGATTATGTGGTCGGTTTAAAAAGAGAAAATTAAAATTAAATAATTTATTTTAGTTTTTAAGAGTATAAAATATTATGAAAAAATAAATTCAGAATTTTTTCAACCAATGACGACTCCTCCACCGATGACAGGAACTGCTCCATACGCTCTAAATCCAAATCTTGGGTAAACTCCATAATATCCTAAAAAATAAAAAAAATTTGATTAATATTTTCATAGCTTGTCGACAGAACCAATAATCCGAGTCCATTTTAGGCTCATCATAAAAATGATTGAAGGTAGACATTTTGTAGATATATCTGCCTCCGTGGATCGATGATCAAGGACTCTAACCAAAGTACAACACGGAAAATTTTTTTAGTTTAAAAAATGGACTTTAAGATCCCTTTTTAAGTTAAAAAAAGTCGATAGAGACGTTACAATCGTTACTTCTTTGTTCGCAGAATTTAAATGGAAAAAACGAGAATGTGGATGTTATGCAAATTTTTATTCAACGGCGGATCTCTAATAGGAAACAATTTTCCGAACTATCATTGAATAAAATGATGTCATCCATACCTTAATAAAGTTAAAGTCTTGACATTCCCTCACGCGAAACACGTGCGAAAAAAACAAAAATTCTGGTTTTTCAGATTTTCATTGAACATTTGAGGTTTTGTGGTTTTATGCTTAATGGATTGATTTCATAATCGTTATTTTTTTTTGTTTTAAAATAAAAATCTTACCGTAATAAGGCCTTCTGTAGTATGGGTAGTAAGGGTAGTATCCATAAGAAATGGGTAATCCAGCGTAAAATCCTAATCCGATGGATTCTGATTGTTTTAAATCTTTGTTTGGCTTGTCTTCTTTTTTAGGAGGTAAAATTTGTTCGATTTTGGCCGGGAAGTGATGATGGTCGACGGAATCGTGGTTTTTGGCGACATCCAAAGCCGGCTTTTCCGTCATTTTTTTGTCACATGAAACAGCGACGACAAGAGCTAAAAACTAAACAAAGATTTACAAAAAAAAGTTTATTTTTCCGGCACTTACGATCCAGAATTGGTTCATGTTGAGATGCTTTTTTGAAAGTGATGAGGAAGATCTCCTATATTGACTTATATAGATGATTAGCTGGGGTCTAAACAGAATGCAAGGACGGACTCACGTTAAACTATGAATGGCGGACACATTTCGACCTTTTTACACCGATTTGGAAACAGTGGCGGACAAAATTGATTTTGTAATCTTGGTCTAGATCCTTCATTTTTCCTAAAGACCAGGAAGTCTGTTGCTAAACCCAATATTAATTCAGAAAGTCTTGCCAGTTTTGGCTTCCAGCAGTCTTAGAGGAATCCGGGGTTCAACTGCTGTTTTTCCCCATATAAAAACACGACACCCAGGTAGGTCTGAGTCCTTGATAACTGACCCAGGGAATCGGGCTTTAAAATAGAAGAGTTGCCAGGCGAGATCCACGTACTGCAAAAGCCAACAGTCTAATGCCTACCATGTAATAGGTAAGTCAGAGTCCTTGATCACTCACCCTCAAGGCAGGAACACAGTCGTAGAGTTGTCAGGCAAGATCTACGTATTATAACTGCTAATAAACATTCTTAAATCCACAATCACGGTGTTCGAAAGTCAGAGTCCATGATCACTCACCCACGGAGTGGGGTTTTACAATGGAATAGTTGCTGCCGAGATCCACGTATTGTAAAAAACAACAAACAGCCTAGTGCCTACCATGTAATAGTTAAGTCAGAGTCCTGGATCACTCACCCTCAAGGCAGGAACACAGTCGGAGAGTTCTCAGGCAAGATCCACGTATTACAACTGCTAATAAACATTCTTAAATCCACGATCACCACGGTGTTCGGAAGTCAGAGTCCATGATCACTCACCCACAGAGTGGGGTTTTACAATGGAATAGTTGCTGCCGAGATCAACGTATTGAAAAAGCCCAGAAACAGTCTTAACCCGACGATTATCATGGTTGGTAGGTCAGAGTTCTTGATCACTCACCCTCGGAGTTGGGCTTTACAATAGAAGAGTTTCCAGACTAGAAAAAAGTATGGCAAAAGCCCATAAACAGTCCTAAGTCTAGTGGCCACCACATAATAGGTAGGTCAGAGTCCCTGATCACCGACCCACGAAGGTCCAGAAGATAATTTGGTTTTTCCCAAATCCACGATCACCACGGCGTTCTAAAGTCAGAATCCATGATCACTCACCCACGGAAAGGGACTTTACAATGGAATAGTTGCTGCCGAGATCCACCTATTGAAAAAGGCCAGAAACAGTCTTAACTCGACGATCACCATGGTTGGTAGTTCAGAGTTCTTGATCACTCACCCACAAAGTTGAGCTTCACAATAGAAGAGTTTCCAGACTAGAAAAAGTATGGCAAAAGCCCATAAACAGTCCTAAGTCTAGTGGCCACCACATAATAGGTTGGTCAGAGTGCCTGATCACCGACCCACGAAGGTCCACGACTTAATTTTCCCAAAATGAGAAGAAATGAATTTTCATAATAGAAATCAGATCATTTTTAAAAGCACTAGAAGGGACGCAAAATTCCATCTTTATCAGTTGCCATACTATCATTAGTCATCCTGTCAAATGCTTAACGTCCGCTTTGGCCTTAGCCATAAAATAATGAATAAAAAATCGTTTTTCCGACGGAATGCGATGATTAAAAAAGTTGTTGATACGCTTTTCAATCGTCATTTTTATTGGCTCCGGGACCACCGCGCCCATCATTTACCTCTTCGCGATTTCCACCTTCTCCTTCCCTTGATGTCGTTAATTAATAAAATTACCATCACAGCTATTGTGCAACCGTCGACCTTGCAGCCTCGCCCGTACTACGGTTTTCATATGATTTCCTCATAAAAAAGACAACAATTTTACTTAGTATATTAATAATTTTTATAAGTTTTACAGATTATGACGCAATATATATTCTTCGAAGCCTAATCCTTGATCTAATCCGTCATATCCTAAATTGTAACCTGAAAAAAATATTTAATGTCTTTCGTCAGTTCGTTAAAAATTACCGATTCCATAGTGTCCAGGGCCTTCGCGATAAAAATCGCGTCT
This sequence comes from Orius insidiosus, assembly GCA_014119065.1. Classification (NCBI taxonomy): domain Eukaryota; kingdom Metazoa; phylum Arthropoda; class Insecta; order Hemiptera; family Anthocoridae; genus Orius; species Orius insidiosus. Next base: position 29,429 of record JACGAQ010002398.1, read on the forward strand.
TCGTCCCCGAGGAACGCCGAAGATATTACAAAGGCGGCCGTGATGTGATTGCCTCCGCGTCCGAAAACGTTGCTCGTAAGCGGAACAGAGGGCCAAAAGGAATAAACAAAACTTATTTTAAAAAAAATAGCTTAGCTTCAAATAATAAACCAACTTACAATTATTTCTTCTGCGTGCATTTTTAAGTTTTGAACATAATTGTCAGGCTTTTATAAACTAAAATGTGGTGGGGGTGCAAGAACGATTTATTTAAAATTAGAAAAACAATGTAAACAACTATTGTTTACTAAATAGAGCACGAAAAGAGAAAAATAGGAAAGTAGGGAAATTATGTTGAAGGAATTTTTGGAAAAAGGGTAGAAAACATTTTTTCCCCCCCAAGATTGCCTCAACAGAAAAACCCCAATTTTCACTAATCGGAAATTAGAAATGAATCATAAATCAGTTAAAAGTAACCATAGATTAAAAAAATATTTTCAACTTTTTTAAGTGGCAAAAGAAAATTTGCTAACCTTGGGATTTGAACCCAAAATAACAAACTTTCAAGACGCTTTTTCATTTGTCTTTCTTGTTGTTATCCTATTAAAAAATTAAAGGGTTTAAATTATGGCGAAAGAAATGACAATGCTTTGTTCCAACCGCAGTTTGAAACTCCTGGAGCATGCGCAGAAGGACTTAGACATCAAATCTGACATGCAAATCCTTCTGCTCCGGAAGTTTCACTACCTTAAACTGCGGTTGGAACAAAGCTATTAGAGGGATATCATGGATACAAGGAACAGAGAATTATAATCACAGTTGCCGTGGTTCCCCAAAAGATAGAGCCACCATCGCACCACCTTGGTACCTTTCTCCACTATTGGTCTTCATTTACATATTACCGAAAACTAGAGTCACTGAAAATTAGAGAAATTATTATATCATTTAGAATTTTATTGGGGTCAGGAAGACCCCATATTAATAACTGCTGTCTCCTTGACAACGTCGAGCCTTAAAACTTTTTTCAGCTTTTAAACATCACGATTACGACATGAAAATGTTTAAGTACCATCCTAAAAGCGGATGTTGCCTTACCGCAATTTAAAGTACATGTCAATTCTACCTAATTAAGATAAAAATTGACTTTCATTGTTTTAAACTAAGAGGTTGGGACAAATGCCCAGGCGTTGATTAAATAAAAAAAATTTAGGTAAACATTTTATTTGTACATTTTAGATATTTACAAGAGAGATGTTCGAGAAGATTTTAACCATAATATCCAAAACCGTACCCAGGGTATCCAAAGGATCCATAGGATCCATAGTATGATCTCGGGTATCCTCCATAGCCTTAAAAAAATGTTATTAATTATTATATTATTTTTATAAAGAAAAAAATGATTTATCACCGTATCCGTAAGAACCGGGGTAAAATCCACCATAACCGTAGCCAAGACCGCCGAATCCGCCGAGTGAGTAGCCGAAGCCGAAAGTGTTTTCGGCTTTAAGATTTTCACTTTTCTTCTCCTCAGCGAAGGTCAGTGCCAAAAGGCAAAAAAAGGCGACCTAAACAAAAAAATTAGTCATGTATTAGAAAAAATTAGAAATTTTTGTAAATTTCTCAATTTTAAAATAAGTAATACAAGATTTTCAATTTTTTATTGTACTCTTGACAAAAGTGACTTTATTTCATAAATTTTTGATTTAACTAATTTTTTTCTTTCTTAAAAAAAGAACGGTTTTTATTAATAAAAATTCCGGGTACTCACTAAGACTTTGGAGTTCATAGTTTTTTTGTTGGGTGAAGATGAGTAGGTGGCTTATGACTGATTTTGGGTTTAAAACCTGGAGGGGTTTTTATACCGTTGGGCGTCCACCTCTTCACGGTGAAGGCGGCATTGACCGACACATACGACAAACACGACATTTACAAGACAAAAAGAAAAAAGAATCCTTCCTTCTCATAATAATTATCGATTTCGGAGAGCAGATGTCTTCATTTTCCGGCCAATTACGGTGAAATTCGCCGGTTGAACCTTGTCAAAAGTCAAGGACCAATGTGACGAATGAAGAGATGAAATAATGCAAAAAGTTTTCTTTGGAAAAATACGACTTCCGGTAAGACATTAATTAACTTTTTTTCTCCAAAGCGCTTATTATATTCGCACGTTCAAAGCTTCGTAATGTAGAATCATAAACATTTTTTAATTAGCCGCAAAAATCTTGCAAAAAGAAGTTTCTAGGTCAAAAGAATGAGTAACCCGTGAAAATCGTCACAAAAGTACTGGTTTGAAGAGCTTCCAACGAAACTTCCTTGAAGAGAGGTAACAATATAGGAGGGGGAAGTATATAGGAGGGGGAAGTATATAGGAGGGGGAAGTATATCAGAGGGGGAAGTTTAACGGAGGGGGAAGTATAAGGGAACGAAAGTATAACGAAGAGGGATGTATAAGGGAGAAGAAGTATAAGTAAGGGGAAGTATAACGGAGGGGAAGTTTAAGGAGGGGAAGTATAACGGAGAGGGAATTTTTTTTTGTTTTCGAAAAATTTTCTAAGTTTGTTTTTTCGAAAAATTTTCCGGGTTTTTTTTTTTAAATTTGCGCTTTTTTTCTGAAAATTTTCCAAGTTCCTTTTTTTCGAAAACTTTTTAAGTGTCAAGGTAGAAATAATGGACTCTTTGCCCTACGGATGTGCCTCTCGTAATGGGTAGAAGTATGAAATTTCTCCCTACTAAAAAAAATAATAACTAAAAAGTGGCAATTTTACACTAAAAATTCGTAATTAATATAAGTAGTAATTGGTGAAAATTTGGTGAAAATCGGACCAACGCTTCGACCGTAGCGAATTTTTTAAAATTTCAAACAGACATATCTCCGCCATTTTTTCGGAATTCAAAAATCGCCCTCGTCACATTTTTTTTAAAAGAAATTTGTGTGGAAATTTGGTGAAAATCGGATGAAAACTGTGGCCTTAAAGTGATCCGGAAAAATGCAACGGCCGGCCGGCACCACGGACAAAGTTGAGATCGGTGTAGATCCATATTCGAATTTATCCCCAAAAACCGGACGTGGAGGGTATCACAATAACTTCTTTAAGGAAGTTAATAGGGATTCTTGGTCGAAAAAACGAGGAAAACTCACCAAAATACTGTAAAACCGAGGTTTTTCATCGAAAATTCATTGCAAACTCGCGTTAATTCTTTGAAAGTGTAAAATAAGCGCAACTTTTGACTTGAAGTCCCACTTTTCATTATTTTAAGAAAAAAATAACCGTGAGAGCTCATAACACACGAAGAGTCTGTTTTATCGGGGAAAAAAAAGCTCCTGCAAACAAAAGATTAATTAGCAATAATTGTTTTTTTTTTTTGACATTTTCTTTTTGACGTTCCCGGCGAATGATTATCTTCGACGCGTCACGGAAATATCAATCTCCAATTAAAATAAAGATAAAAATATAAAAGAATAATTATCCTGGAAAAAAAAAAATTTCTGAAGGTGTGGATGTTGTCATGGCCTTTCCGAAGACTTCAAGATATAAAAGACGGGAGAACCTCCTGAACGGACAGTCCACCACCGTCTTACCATGAATACTAAAATAATTGTATGGCTAAAAAATTAAAATGAAAAGTGATATTTATGTGATTTTTTGTGTTTAGGTCGCGTTTTGCCTCTTCGCTTTCGCTTTGGCGGAACCCTCTCCGAAAAAGGCCACAGACCTGGAGACAGACAGCACCTATGGATTAGGATATGCAGGGTATGGCCTCGGAGGACTGGGCTACAGCTCGTATTACTACCCTAGCAGTTACTACTACAAACCATACACCCTCGGATATAGTAAGTATTTCAATATCTCTTTTGGGGGTTTTGGACCTCGTTTTCAAAGCTCCCCTTGGTGACAACAATGAAATATCTCTAATTTTATTTTAGGCTATTACGGCTCGTACCCTAAATATAATTATGGATATGGACACAGTTATTACGGTAACAGCTACGGATTCGGCTATGGTTACCCCAGTTACGGACATTACTATGGTTAAACAATTAATTGTACACAATATTATGTAAAAAACAATAAATAAATTATTTTGCAATATTTTAAAGCGCTTTTTTTTTTGTTTTTGGAAGACCAAAGAGTATTTTCATAATTTTTTTGGTTATATCTAAATAGGTTGTAAGTATGCGTTATGCAAATTTTAAAGAGGCTAAATTATGTGAGTCTTTGTTATTTTTCTATTGAATAGGGCGAGTTCATTTATTTTTCCCAAGGCTGACTCGCACACAAAGTACAGAAAAAAAAGGTCGTTTTTCAAGAATTATTTGAGGTTAGGTATGAAAACCTTTTAGAAATCTTAAAAACCATAATTTTTTTATTAAAAATGTCCTTTTAGAAGCCGTTCTTAATGCTCGGAAAGACGTCTTTTAAGCTATAGGCTTTAAAATGTGTTAATTAATATTTTTCAGGAGTTGAACAAACGATTTTGGCAAATAACGACCCCACCTGTTTGCTTAAAAAATACGTTTATGGAATGTTTCAAATGAAAGAGAAAAAAATCCACTTAGTTTTTTGACTCATGTTTACTTAATGAATTATTCCTAGAGTTGGGTAAAATTCCATTTTTTTTTGTGCTGATTCATAAGGCCAAAGGCCTGCCAGGAAAAAAAAAGTTGAACCAAAAATTTCGATAGTTTATGGCTTTGTGGGTAAGCAATTAAGGACTGGATGCACACTTTGTGAATCCTGCCCCAATGGGTCAGTGGTCAGGGACTCTGACCAACATACATTTAGCGGTGGTCATCTCCACATTAGTGGTTCCCTATGGTTCCGACTTAGCGCCACCCTCAAATTTTTTGCTTTGTCTATTAAAGACAAGTAGACAATCAACGCCCCTCCATAAGGGATATTTGGGGAGGTACAAGCAATTAAGGACTCTGACAAACTGGTCGTTTTTGTCTGAAATGCACACTTTGTGAATTCTTCCACTATGGGTCAGTGGTCAGGGACTCTGACTAACATAAATTTAGCGGTGGTCATCTCCACATTAGTGGTTCCCTGAGGTTCCGACTTAGCGCCACCCTCAAATTTTTTGCATTACTGTTAAGGACAGGTAGACAATCAACGCCCTTCCATAAGGTATATTTGAAGAGCGAGATTGGCAGACCTGCTTTAAAATAGCGGAAGTTTTCCACCGCCCCTCCTCTATTGTGGTAGATGAAGGAAAAAATATTGAACACAAAACGTTTTATTTACAAGAAAATCGATTTTAAGTATCAAAAAATGGTAACTTTGAAATTTTTAAATCGATATTGTGTATCGAAATTTATTTTAGGTCATGTCCACCGTAGTAACTACTTGAGTATCCTGGGTATCTTCGGTATCCTCGACCGTAACTTCCGTATCCTCCATAGCCTCCATATCCTCCATATCCACCGTAACCACCATATCCTCCGTATCCACCATATCCCCCGTAGTAGTCATCATCTGAAAGGGAAAAAAACAAGTTTTTGACTGTTTTTTCGTTTAAATTAGGCTTACCGTAACCATATCCACCGTATCCAGACCCATATCCACCGTATCCAGACCCATATCCACCTAGGCCAGATCCATAACCTCCGTATCTTCCATATCCTCTTCTGTTGCCGTATCCACCATAACCTCCATATCCACCGTATCCACCATATCGTCCGTAACCTCCATATCCAGTTCCTATTCCTCTTCCATAACTCCCGTAGTAGCCGTCGTAGTCGTCGTAGTCGCCGTAATAGCTGTTACTATAGTAACCTCCATATCCGAAAGGTGAGGCGTACCCTAGGCCGTACGAGTTTTCAGTTTTGAGTTCATAAGACTTCTGAAGATCTTCAGCGCCGGCGACGGCCAAAAGAAACGGCAAAACCTTAAAAAAGAAAGCGTGTTTGTAAGCATTCCTTGAAACCCTCCTTTCCTTAAATGGGTATCTTGAACATCCCTTTTCCGTTCCTTAACTTAAGTAAAAATCAAGGATTGTGCTGGCATCAGCCAATGAGAGCCCTCCATTCGAGGAATCCCTAAGATTCCTCAGTTGCTAACTTGAAAAAACGGCGGGAAATCCTAAGGATTCCTTTTATTTGAAGGAACAGATCACTTCAAGCTCATAAACACCAAATAGCAAATTTTGAAACTCCCAACCCCCTACTCAAATCACCCAACTCTTCTGGGAAACCGTTAAAAATATCCCTTTTCCAGTAGGTACTTACAATAAATTTGATATCCATTCTTCCGTGTGAACTGACATGAGGGAATTTGACCGTTCTTATTATATACTAAACCACCTCTTCTAGTAAAACGGCCATGACAAGAACGACCTTAGGTCTTCTTCATTTTACGCAACCTATGTTTTTTTTTCGCTTTGTTTTTTCTCTCTCTCTGTTTCTTCTTTTAAACAATTGTTTGGCCTCAAATAGATTCACATGTTGGTATACAAAAGTCGGAAGAGCTGTGAAAATATCGAGACTAATGAAACTCTCACGAAGTTTAATGAAACAGAAGAGAGGTAGAGGATAAAAGGGGCTTTTCAGCCATTTAGATATTCAGGGGCACATAAATAAACTTAAATAGAGGACGATTTCACTTTTTTAACTAATTAAGTCAAAAAATCAAAGTGGCAAACCTGCCATCCCTCAACTTGTTTTAAATTTTAAAAAGAAAGACCCGCGTTTGTCAATTTTAGAGGTTAAGCTAATAATATTTTGACCTTTTACGTTTTTCCCGATTTTGTGAATAATCATGGGAAAGTTTTGGCCATAGACTTCCGTCGTATTGTCCGTGACAAACCGGGAAAAACTTAACGTTTATGAGTATAATAAAAACAAATTATCGAGAAAATCGTTTATTTCAAAATAATTTTAATATTTGTAATCTTGAGGATATCCGTAGTAGTTGTAATCAGGGTAGCCAATCCTCGGATGGTATGGGAAACCTGAAAAAATAAATAAGCAATCTCCTTAAAGAGAAGTTATTGTAACCATATCTGGTTTCCTTCCAGACCCTGTAGACTGTAGAGGATTTTAAAAAAATATCAAAAATCGATTCTTTTCACTATTATTTTCGGAATTCTAAAATAAACTCCGGGGTCTGGAAGACCCTTCCCCAAAAACCCGACGTGGAGGGTATCACAATAACTTCTTTAAGGAAGTTAAAAATCTTAATAAGTTCGAGGAACGCAAGACATAGGTGTGATGCGGGCTTACTCTATCCGGAGCGCCTTAAAATTTACCATTTTAGGTAGATTTTTGTTTTAATTGGCCTTGAGTCTATTGAGTACCCAGTTTAAAACTTATTTTATGTGTATAAAAATTAATTAAAGAACTTCTTTTATACTTCCTTAAAACAGAAAAATGTATTGTGAAACCCTTGATAGATGGTTTTTAAAAAATTACCGTATCCTCCGATTCCTCCGTAATGTCTGACGCCGGCGTGAAACCCTTGTGCCATGTAATTTCCCAAAAATCCAAAGTTTCCAGGGCCGTAATGTCCGAAGTTTCCGTGTTGAGATAAGCCAAGACCGATGGCGTAGCCGAGCGGGTAGAGAGCCTGGAGGTGTTTTTTGAACCTGTGATGAGCTAGAGGCCCGTGGTGAGGATGAAACATCAATCCCAACGTTTCTGAAGCGTCTTGGTCTTCGGATGTCTTCTCCGCCGAAGCCAAACTCAAAAGGACACAAAAGCCAAAACTGAGAACATCTTAAGAATGACTTCGGTGAGAAATACGTTCAATTTATATACTCGTTCCGGGTCTTTCGTACAAAAACGTTATGGACGAGCAATTTTAAAAAAGCGGATTTCTAGCTCTATGACTAAATAAAAAAGATTTTCTTCCTCATCCTCATCTAAACGATGAAAATTACCCAAAAACAATCTTTTTACATGAAAAATTGTTTTAAATCCCTTTTCTTTTTCATATTACATCATCAAAATCGAAAAAATTCTGTCAGCCTGGTCTTTTTGTTTACTACCACCAAAAATAAAATGGAAAATCTCAAGGAATTATATGATTTTTTCACTTAAAAATTTTAATTATCTTTTTTTTCTAATCTTGGGTATAAAAATGTTATTTTTTTCCTGTGTACAGACAAAGGTCGAATATTTTCCGTGGGTTCTTTTTTTTTCCTTCACAATTAACTCGGACAAATTGATGTTGTCACCAGAATAATTAGGCCCTTAATAAGCATCTTATCAGACTAATTAGAGATCATTAAATAAAAAGAGGAAATAATAATTATAAATTTTATTTTAGCGTAAAATTAGAAAGAGTTTTAGGAGCAATTGACAGATTGAGACTACCGCTACCTTTTGGATGATTAAAAAACTAAACTTCATTAATCATTTCATTAAAAAAAATTTCCTTTTATAAGCCGCTCTTACACGCTGAAATGCATTTTTATTTCTATTTCGTCCCATTTTTAGGATTTTGGGAGATTTTTCGAGAAAAAAAATATTTTTTTTAGTTATATAGGTAATTTGTTATATATTTATTAATAGATTACATAAAATTACAATTTCAGGTACTTTATTTTGTTTAAAAATCGAAAAAAATATTTTTTTATCATGAATTTAATTTATAGTTATTAGTCAAAGTTTCGCTAGTTACTAGAGAAGTCATCAGGTGATTCCGAAATAAGTTTAATATCCGTAGTAGTGGCCATGTCCGTAGGGGTAACCGGCAAATCCGGGGTAGTATCCTGGAAAAATAAATTATTTAAGTTTGATCAAGAACGAGTTGTCTCTGTGGGTCAGTGGTCACTACAAACCACTCTGTCCATTGAATGGCGAAAGCCACAACTAATAATTTTGATAAAATACCGTTATGGTAACCGTAGCCAGCATATCCAGGGTAGTAAGACCCATAGCCGTGAGGGTAAGCGTGAAATTTCGACAAGCCAATTCCTCCATAAGGATGGATGTTTCCATAGCTGTAGCCAAAACCGACAGACGAATCAGTATTCAGATCTCCGTTCACTTCTTTATCATCGACTTTCACAGCGAACGCCACAGCAACCAAACAAAAAGCGATCTACAAAATTTCATAGGAAATCCTGTCAACTAGAGAAAACTTACGATGATTTTGATGAGAGCCATTTCGGTGTAGCTGGTTTGTTGTAGTTAAGATACTGATGTCGCTCGGTATTTAAAAGGGCGGTTATATAGGTTGCTTACTCCGGTGAATGGACAAAGTGAGAAACGGCATTGACATTGAAAAACGACAACTACGTGACCCCTTCGAAGTAAACCAATCGTAAAATCTAACGACCGCAAGGTAACTTTTTTTTCCGAAAAAAAGTAAATGATCACATTATATAATTTTTTAACTTCCTTAAAGAAGTTATTGTGATACCCTCCACGTCGGGTTTTTGGGGAAGGGTCTTCAATACCCCGTAGGATAAATTCGAATATGGATCTATACCGATCTCAACTTTGTCTGTGGTTCCGGCCGGCCGTCCGTCCATTTTTTTTTCAGGAACACTTTACGGCCACAGTTTTCAACCGATTTTCACCAAATTTTCACACAAATTTCTTTAGCCGATGAAGAAGAACGAGGGCGATTTTTGAATTTCGAAAAAATGGCGGAGATATGTCTGTTTGAAATTTAAAAAAAAATTCGCTGCGGCCGAACCGGTCCGATTTTCACCGATTTTCACCAAATTTGCACCAATTACTCCTTATATTTTATAGGAATTTTTAGTGTAAAAAAATTGCCACTTTTTAATTACTATTTTTTTTAGTAGGGAGAAATTTCATACTTCTACCCATTACGAGAGGCACATCCGTAGGGCAAAGAGCCCATTGTTTCTACCTAGACACTTAAAAAAATTTTCGAAAAAAAAAACTTAGAAAATTAAAAAAAAAAAACAATTAAAAAAAGAAAAACCCGGAAAATAGTCAAAAGAAACTTAAAAAATTTTTCGAAAAAAAAAACTTAAAAAACTTTCGAAAAATAAAAGGAAAACCCGGAAAATTTTTCGAAAAAAAAAACAAAAAACTTCCCCCTCTCTTATTCTTTCCCTCGTTTATACTTTCGTTCCCTTATACTTCCCCCTCCGTTATACTTCCCCCTCCGTTATACTTCCCCCTCTGTTATACTTCCCCTACCACATACTTCCCCCTCCGTTATAATTCCCCTCCTATATTGTTACTTCTCTTTAAGGAAGTTTTCGTTGGAAGCACTTCAAACAAGTACTTAAGATAGGGTCTATAAAACCCAAGCTCGAGGGTATCACGATGACCGTAGAGGAAGTTAAAATACCTAAGCAAATTTTTGTGGGATCAGATAAATATTTTGCAGTACCTATAATAATCAGATAAAAGGTAGAAGGTAAAATCCTTGAAAATATCGAAAGAAAAAAGTTGCTCTCCGGTTCCTCCTCACGTTTGAATAACGATGAAATCAATCATGTACAACAATTTAACTAGGATCAATTTCAGTGAATTTAAATTTCTTGTATCTTAGAGTCCTTTTGATGATCGATCAATTCCTCTTTTCCATGCTTTTTCGTCCAAAAAGACCATTTTAGAGTATTTATCAAGAGAAAAACGTCTTTAGTGGTTTTTTAAATCATTAAGTATCCTTGCAACTAAATAAAAAGTTTTAAACAATTGTAAAGTAGTTTGATCGCAATCAAACACCTAGAAGAATCACCTTGTATTGAATAGAAAAAGGTGAAAAACATTTGTTTTAAAATGTTTACATTAAGCAAATCACTCGGGTTTCCCTTAAAGAGGAAACTTGTTAAAATATTAGAATTGTTTGCATAAATCTCATTGTCTTCAAACGATTTACGGTTTGCTTTTCAAGGAACCCCGTTTGAAAATTTAAATATTCAGGCTATATCATTAACGTTTATTACTTTTTAAGCAACATCAAGTGAGAAAAAGGAGTGAAAAATATGTTTTGAAGGAATTTCGACAAAAAATGATAATGTTCCATGAAATCGGCGTTGCTTAAGGTCGCCCCTTTTTCACGCCGTTTTTTCGATAAAAGGTCAAATTGATTTCAGTATAAATAGTAGATTAAAACTATTTTTTAATAGTTCAATATGGGATGCTTGGCAGCTTCAATCGTAAGTTTTTATTTTTGACTAAAAATAAAAATGTCGGGCCTTGACCCTAATTTTGGGAGCAAAATCAACGTCTTTTTCTTTTGATACCATAATGTCAACCTCCAAAAATCTTAGTTAAACGTCCCAAGGCTACCAGTAACCACCTTCCTTTATCCAAAAATACCTGATAAAGATTTTATAGAACTTTGATAATTTTTTTTATTTTAAAGATTGCATTTAGTTTGATATGCTCATCGTTTGGTGAGCCGACTTTGAAGGAGAAAAGCGGAAGTTATTTTAATAGTTATGGCCAGATTGGAAATATCAGTCCAGGAGGGCAGCATTACAGCATGGAGTACTCAAATTTCGGGCAAGGAGGAGGAGGCGGATTAGGTTTCGACATTCCCGTTTACAGCTACGTCGACGGTCTCGGATCTTTAGGAAGAGGGAAAGGAAACGAAGGTACATCTTCTATTTTGCTCAGAAACTATTTCGTCGCGTAAGTTCTAACAACGACTTTCTCATTTTTCCAAGGTAATCAGGAGGGTAAAAATACTGATTTCTCATTGGAATCAAAGCATCACCTGTTGGCTAAATCGTGAACTACTCATTTTCTGTTGGTAATAGGGTTAAACTACCAACGGAATTCGATTCACCACAAAATTTACCATAAAAACAATGCCAAACTCAAATTGATAAAAAATGAGGTGTTAGAACTAACGTCACGATATATTTCCTTCATTTTTGGGTCATATTTTATAAAAAAATTATTTTTCTTATTTTTTTCAGGATCTGATTATCCAGGATATGGGTATGGTTAGGATATTTTGGCGGACTTCCTTCATACCCAGCTCATTACCAATGACTTATTTGAAAAATGTATTTGACGATATTTTTAAGCTAAAAGTAAATAATAGTAACTGTTATATTTTGTTAACCTGCACTATAATATTATAAATAAATTATTCGTCTGTTTATTTGACTTTTTTGTTCAATCTATTTTCCTTCAAATGGCCATTCACAAGCCTCTAAATTTCTAAAAGATCTATTACTTTTTTAGGATTCCAAGAAACTAAAAATGTGATAGGCCCTCTACTTATTTCGAGGAGAAAAAACACGCGAAAACAGTGGAAAAAGGATATTGATGAACGCTAAAAAAAATTTATATTCCGCCACAATAGGTATCGTGGAAATCGTCTCACAGAAGACTGAGAAAAATGGAGTAAAAGGAGATTTTCTGGGCTGAAATATCCAGCCAACAACACGGGTTTCTTGGCCAAAAACGCGAGGAAACGTCGAAAAATCTGGTTATAAGCGTAGTGGTATTACCCACATAGAAATAGGTGGGGATCGTTCCCCCACCTTGACGAAAAG
>JACGAQ010002399.1:0-41845 GCA_014119065.1 Orius insidiosus
TTTTATGTTTATACAAGACGTTCCTTCTCGTTAAAAAGCCCCCCGGCATATAAATAAGGATTAACCCCGGGGCCCTCTTCTTATTCCCAAGTGTAACTTTCTTCTTTTAGAATAGAAAAGGGAGGTGAAAGTTACAAGGGAGAAAAACCCCCCACCAGAGAAAGAAAGAAAAAAAAAAGTCTTTTTGATCATAACGGAATTACTGTAATTATTTCAATTTAAACCTGTTTATTTAAACCCTTTAAAAATCGTTTTTTAAATTACTCCCTTTTATAATTAACTTGTCAATTTATTAAACCGCAATGGCTTAAAATTTAAAAGAAAAAATCCAAAATGTTTAATTGCCAATATAGAAAATACCGGGGGGGAATATTTTAACGTGAAATTAATCACCTGAGGCACTTGTTTGGAATTCCGGTTATTGGTTGGTGAAGAGTTGGGGGATGGATTCCTCTTTATCCTGTAAACCTTGTGACATAGCTGGGTTCAATGTTATCATCCCAGGGTGTGTCGGTTTTCAGGAAATTGCGAACAAATATTTAGACAGGAGAGAAAAAAGGTGGGGTGAAAAACAAAAAACTTAAAACTGTCCAACATAACTTAAACGTTTTGATGGTCTAGTCTATAGACTACTCCTTAAACTAACCTCACTTGTATAACCTCAACTTTTTGTCGAAAAAAATCCCGTTTTTACAGGATTTTGGGTATTTTCTTGAAGAAAGTTCTTTTTTTGGTCATTTTCCTCGATTTTTCCCGGAAAACTTAATTTTTACTGTATTTTTGGGAATTTTGTTTTAAACAAATTTACAGGGAAGACCTATTTTTACAGTTTTGACTATTGTGCACTGTTTTTGACCAAGGAAATCCATTTTAATGGATTTTTGATCGATTTTTTTAAAGCTTTCTGCCCAAGGAACCTTAAATTTGATAAATTTCAGGGCGTTTTCCTCTGTTTTGGTCCAAGAAACTTCTCTTTTCAATATATTTTGGACAATCATTGTTTTCCCTTTTTTACTTCCCCCTCCGTCAACTCCTTTATACTTCCCCCTCCTTCTCTTTAAGGAAGTTCCCATCGAGCCAGCTCCAGACTAGTACTTTTACAACAAACTCCACTTTGATTTTTAGGCTTTTTCCTAAATCTGGGGGACCCTATTTATAAAATATTTTTGGCCGTATTCCTCCAAAGGGAAACCCACACTACAGGACCTTAGGGCGTTTTATTCAGTTTCAGTTTCAGTTTTCAGGAAATTGCGAACAAATATTTAAACAGGAGAGAAAAAAAAAGTTGGGGTGAAAAACAAAAAACTTAAAACTGTCCAGCATAACTTAAACGTTTTGCTGGTCTAGTCTATAGACTGCTCCTTAAGTTAACCTCACTTTTATAACCTCAACTTTTGTCGAAAAAAATCCCGTTTCTAACGGATTTTGGTTAATTTTTATCGTTTTTTCTTGAAGAAAGTTCATTTTTTATGGTCATTTTCCTCGATTTTTCCCGGAAAACTTTATTTTTACTGCATTTTCGATTTTTTGCGTGAAAACCCCCGATTTATCGACTTTCCGAGCGCTTAACATCTTTCTCAACAAGTTTTTGGTCGTTATCGTAGTAAAAGCGTTTTATGGTGGGTCCGGATGTTTAAACACCTTTTCTTTAGTGGTCGTATTCCTTGATTTTTGGTGTAAAAACACCCGTTTTATCGGGTTTTCAACAGTTCAACACCTTTCTCAAATAGTTTAGGTCATTTTAAGGTTAAGAAACGAAGAAAAAGGTACTGAAGAGCTAGATGTACCATTACTTCGTAGATAAAACACCGTAGAAAGGGCTAAAAATGCCATTATCTCGTAGAAAAATGGAAGTATAGGGCTAAAAGTGCCATTATTTCGTAGAAAAATCGCCGTAGAAAGTGCTAGAAATGCCATTATCTTGTAGAAAAATGGGAATCGAGGACTATGAATCTTATTCTCTCGTAGAAAAATGGAACTAGAGGGCTAGAAGTACCATTATTTCGTAGAAAAATCGCCGTAGAAAGTGCTAGAAATGCCATTATCTTGTAGAAAAGCGAGGACTATGAATCTTATTATCTCGTAGAAAAATGGAACTAGAGGGCTAGAAGTACCATTATTTCGTAGAAAAATCGCCGTAGAAAGGGCTAGAAATGCCATTATCTCGACGAAAAAAGGTACTGAAGAGCTAGATGTACCATTACTTCGTAGATAAAACACCGTAGAAAGGGCTAAAAATGCCATTATCTCGTAGAAAAATGGAAGTATAGGGCTATAAGTGCCATTATTTCGTAGAAAAATCGCCGTAGAAAGTGCTAGAAATGCCATTATCTTGTAGAAAAATGGAAGTATAGGGCTAAAAGTGCCATTATTTCGTAGAAAAATCGCCGTAAAAAGGGCTAGACATGCCATTATCTTGTAGAAAAATGAAACTGGAGGGCTAGATGTACCATTACTTCGTAGTTTCCGGCTTCCTGGTTTCCGGACCTTTCTTTCAAATCTTTTGCCCAAGTAAAACCCTTTGAGGATCCTTCTGAGAATGCGGGACCGTACGGACTTATCATCAACCCTCAACTCCTTCGTTTTTCTTTTACTTTTTCTTCCTAAAGCGCATAAAACTTCAATTTAAAAGTGACTAACTTTTGTTATTTTCGCTTACAATCGTCAAATCCTTATAACAAAGAGAAGTTCTCGAGATCTCCCCATAATGAATTACATTAAAACCTTTAAAGCCGACGCATATAATTTGGGAAAACGCGACTTCTGCGTGGGGTTTCCCCCTTTTTCCAGAGCCACCTTCACGAAACTCGGCAAAAGTTGAAAGTGGAATACTTTAACCCCCTGGAAAACTGAGGTAAGCTCTTCATATTAAATCCAACAACTTTACCAAACAATCCGGCGCGCTTTCCGAAAGTATAAGAGGATCCTGTGATGGATAGGGTAAGAAAAATATATTAAATTAAAAAAATGCGACTTTTGACGGGGGAAAAAAAACGTCTCCGGGGCGTTAAATGGAGACGTAACGAGAGGGAGAACGCTTAACACGCTGTTTCGATTTGTCGCCGGTGGGGCTTTTTTTCTGTTTTCTACCAACTAAGCGGAAAAAAACGTTTCTAATCCATTCTACGTTTTTACTCCCACCACATTTTCCCTCATAAGTCCTTTTTTTTCCCGCCTACCCCTCACACTCGCTCGTTCCATTTCATCTTTTTCCGCATTGTGGTTAACCCCAAAGACCATTTTTGGCGTAATACCTGAAAATCGAGATATAAAAAGAGTGTTTTTTGTTGTAAAGGCTTAAATATGTTTCCATCTAAAAATAAAATAAAAAACATATCTTTTGATAAAAATAAGTTTGAACATCTGCCATTACCTAATCAGTTCTGGAAAGTAAATTCGTCTTGGATTTTTTTTTTTTTTGCGTTAGAAAAATTATGTAAAATGGGGGTTTATCAGAAAAGCCAGAAAAGGTGGGAAGTTTGTCGGAAAAAAACGCAATAAAGAAATTATTTTAAAAAAATATGTTCCCAGAAAACTGAATAAAACGCCCTAAGGTCCTGTAGTGTGGGTTTCCCTTTGGAGGAATACGGTCAAAAATATTTTATAAATAGGGTCCCCCAGATTTAGGAAAAAGCCTAAAAATCAAAGTGGAGTTTGTTGTAAAAGTACTAATCTGGAGCTGGCTCGATGGGAAATTCCTTAAGGGGATATGAGGGTTTTAAGTTGGTTGCTTTGTACATATTTCGTTGTGAGCAACGGTTTTCGGTTTTTCCCTTCTATCTTGGAAACCGTCGCTCAAAACGAAAAAATGTCCTAATTAAAAGTTGCAGCTACGGAAATTTACTACATCTTATTAGTTTTTTCCGTCAGAGCGGAGATATGAAGGTTTTAAGTTTTCAGACAGGCTCTGTAGGATTATTAGTTTTAACCTCATAACTCCTTAAATATTGCTCTTACGCAAATAATAAACAAATAAATTTTTGTAGGAAATCTTTGTACCTACAACTTTTACATAGGGCTTTTTTTCGTTTTGAGCGACGGTTTCTGAGATAGAAGGGAAAAACCGAAAACCGTTGCTCACAACGAAAAATTTGCAAAGCAACTCACTTAAGAACCCTCATATCTCCTTAAGTATTGCTCTGACAAAAAAACCCAGTGAGGTCTTTTTTGTAGGACATTTCCGTAGCTACGACTTTTACTTAGGACGTTTTTTCGTTTTGAGCAACGGTTTCCGAGATAGAAGGGAAAAACCGAAAACCGTTGTTAACAACGAAAAATTTGCAAAGCAACCAACTTAAATACTTCCATATCTCCTAAAGTATTGCTCTGACGGTAAAAACTAATATGATATTTTATGTAGTGAATGTCAGTACCTACAACTTTTACTTAGGACATTTTTTCGTTTTGAGCGACGGTTTCCGAGATAGAAGGGAAAAACCGAAAACCGTTGTTAACAACGAAAAATTTGCAAAGCAACTCACTTAAAAACCATCATACCTCCTTAAAGAGAAGAAATAATATAGGAGGGGGAAGTATCAAGGAGGGGAAGTATAATGGAGGGGAACTTGACGGAGGGAGAAGTAAAAAAGGAAAAAAAATGATTGTCCAAAAATCTATTGAAAAGAGAAGTTTCTTGAACCAAAACAGAGGAAAACGCCCGTTTAGCAAAATTAGGGTTTCTTGGGCAGAAAGTTTAAAAAAATTGATCAAAAATCCATGACAATGGATTTCCTTGGTCAAAAACAGTGCAAAATAGTCAAAAATCCTGTAAAATAGGTCTTCCCTGAAAATGTGTTTAAAACAAAATTCCCAAAAATACGAAAGAAACTGTAGATTCTTAACCAGAAAATAGACTAAAATGACCTAAACTATTTGAGAAAGGTCTTGAACTGTTGTAAACCCGATAAAACCGGTGTTTTACACCAAAAATCGAGGAGTACGACCACTAAAGAAAAGGTGTTTAATCATCCGGACCCACCATAAAACGCTTTTACAACGAAAACGATCAAAAACTAGTTGAGAAAGGTGTTAAGCGCTCGGAAAGTCGATAAGTTGGGTGTTTTCACGCAAAAAATCGAAGAATACTATCGAGAGCACGGTAAAAACGCCCGTTCACCTCATAAAATGGGGTTTTCTAGACCTGAAAATCGAGGAAAATAACTCAAAACTCGTTGAAAAAGGTATTGCGCGCTCAAAAACTCTTTAAAACGGGTGTTTTTACACCAAAAGTTGAGGAATGCAATAAAAACCACGTTAAAAAGAAGGTGTTGAACGCCAAGCACCAGATAAAATGGGTCTTTCTATACCAATCAATCGAGGAGAAAAACCCGTAACTTTCGAGGACGGTGTTGAACGCTCGGAAACCCGGTAAAACAGGTGTTTTTACACCAATAATCGAGGAATACGATGAAAACCGCTGAAGAAAAGGTGTTTAAACGCCTTTACACCTGATGAAACGGGGTTTCTAATACTGGAAAATCGAGGAGAATGACCCAAAACTCGTTGATAAAGGTGTTTTAAGCTCGAAAACCGGGTAAAACGTACACCAAAAATCGAGGAATAAAAACCACGTTAAAAAGAAGGTGTTAAACGCCAAAACACCGGAAAAAATGGGTCTTTCTATACCAGAAAATCGAGGAGAATAACCCGAAACTTTCGAGGAAGGTGTTGAACGCTCGAAAACCAAGTAAACTGGTGTTTTAACGCCAAAAATTGATCAATACGATGAAAATCGGGGTAGAATAGGTGTTTAAACGCCATTACACCTGATAAAACGGGGTTTTCAATACCAGAAAATCGAGGAGGATGACCCAAAACTCGTTGATAAAGGTGTTTTAAGCTCGAAAACCGGGTAAAATGGGCGTTTCAACACCAAAAATCGAGGAATAAAAACAACGTTAAAAAGAAGGTGTTGAACGCCAAAACACCAGATAAGATGGGTCTTTCTAGACCAGAAAATCGAGGAGAATAACCCGAAACTTTCGAGAACGGTGTTGAACGCTCGGAAACCAAGTAAAACTGGTGTTTTAACGCCAAAAATTGATCAATACGATGAACATCAGGGCAGAATAGGTGTTTAAACGCCTTTACACCTGATAAAACGGGGTTTTCAATACGAGAAAATCGAGGAGAATGACCCAAAACTCGTTGGGAAAGGTGTTGAACGCTCGGGGACCTGCCCTAAACAGATATAAGAACAGTTTTGTAAGACTTTTCAGTCTAGAAACAGAGGAAAATGACCCAAAACACTGGGTTTTAACTTCCTCAAGAAGTTACTGTGATACCCTCCGACCCCCTGTTACTAGAAAAGGGTCTTCCAGACCCCGTAGGATAAATCTGATAAGTGATCTTTGCCGATCCTGACTTTGTCTGTGGTGCCGGCCGTCCGGCCGTCCGGCCGTCCGTCGCCACTTTTTCCGGAACACTTCACGGCCGCAATTTTCATCCGATCTTCACCAAATTTATACACAAGCTTCCTTTCACAGAAATCTTGAAAATGACGAGAGCTTTTTTCGAAATTTTTCAAAATGGCGGAGATATGACTGTTCAAAGATTTAAAATGAGCGCTGTGGGCGTACTGTTGGTCCGATCTTCACCAAATTTTCACTAAACATTCCTTGAATTATTTAAAAATTTTCCATGTTTTTAAAATTTTAATTTTCCAAAATTTTTTTACTTAATAATTTTTCTAGGCAGAAATGTGAGTCACTTCGCCGGCTCGAGGGCGGCCTCTCTTTGGCTAACCGTACTGAATTTCTACCTTGATATAAAATTTTCAAAATAATTTTTTTTTTTTTTTTTTTTTAACTTCCTCAAGAATTTTTTTAACGGAAAATAAAATGGCGATTTATTAGGTACTAAATTTTTATTTTTTTTTTTTCAAAAAACAGAAAACGAACAACAAAAATACCTAAAATTTCTAACTTCCTCAAGACTTACTGCGATACCCACCAAATTTATTTCACAACTTTTACAAAAATTTAGTTCTCCTACTTAATACTTCCTCCTCCTGTATCCTTGAGGAAGTTATCGTTGGAAGCTCTTCAAACCGGAACTTTTACACCGCAGGCAATTTTTAAGAGGAAGGATTCCTCGTGTGAGCCAAAGCGTGACTGTTCCCGAAAAGCGGGACATTTGGAGTTCCCCTGGGAGATCGAGGGGACAACGGGACCCTCCAAAGCGGGACGTACCTTAGGGGGTCTAAATTTTGAGAGAGTCGTCAACGCCCCTCCAAGATAATTACTATTTGAGGAAAACCCGTATAATATTTATTTTATAAAGTATTGAAAATTCATTATTGAAAAGAAAATTACGTCATTGAGTTTTGACAGGCTTCTTTTTTATCATTATGCTATTATTATTCCCCTTCATTGAGATTAAAAACATCGGTGTGGATTTCCCGTAAAATAAAACGGGGAGTCGGGGAGGGACCTGAGCATGACAGCCTTTGCCACGAGAAGGGGCCTTGCGGGCGAGGGGATTGACGTAACTGAGGGAAATCATCCGCGCTCCAGGAGGCAGGTATCAGTCTAATAAAATGACATGAAAAGAATCGAAAGGAGAGCCAGAGAGAAAAAAAAAAAAACACAAGGGCCGAGAGGGGAATAAAAAGCGTCCATTTTAGTACCAAGTTTTCAATTTCCCTTCGAGATCAATGATATCGAAAGTCAATCAACGCGCCACCAATAAAGTTTTGTTTACCTTTTGTTTATTTCCGACACATCTGGTTGATGCGAAAAATAAAACTTTCATTTGAAATACGAATTTTCGCCTTTTTCCTCCAGTCAATCTAAGACTAGAAAAAAATTGTATTTTGTTTTTCGATAGAAATGTGGAATGGTCCTCTCCTATCCACGATAAAAAGCCCCCCGATCAGCTGGCCAGGGAGGAGGTTTAAACTTGGAGTTTTGCGATTTTTTGCTTGTATCTCCAAAACAGTACTCTGTAGCAAAAAAATACATTTATTAAAAAAGAAAGATGACTAAATTTCCTACAAATTTGGTTCAATAAAATTTTTATTTCATTTATTTATAAATTTTATTTTTATTATTCCCTTTCTACCAAATAAATAAGATTTCTGACGTCATCATTACAGTGACGTCATCATTTTTAATATTAAATAAGACTTCCTTCAAAAATATTTTTTCTTTGAATAAAAATTTATATACACCTCAGCTTATTCGTTTATCATCGGAAGTGAGGGAATAAATATTCATAAAAAGAGAGAAAAATGGGTATCTTGTGAAAATGGAAAATTCATGTTTTTTGTTAAGCTTTTTCAATAGTATCAGTTTTTTAAGTAGATTTCTTTTATAAAAAGTTTAAATAAAAAACAAAGATCTAATTTTAAAAGCTCGTTTAAATTTGTTTAAATTAATAATTAGAGAGGCTTTATTTTTTTCTTCTTAACTTTGAGAGTTGATTTAGATCTGCTGGGTCCAATAGATTTGGTCATCATATCAGAATAAGTCGGAAGAAATTAGGTGATTTTTGACATTTTAGAGGTTTCTCCACGAGTTAGATTTTTTTTTCTTCTTAACTTTGAGAGTAGATTTAGATCTGCTGGGTCCAATAGATTTGGTCATCATATCAGGATAAGTAGGAAGAAATTAGGTGATTTTGACATTTTAGAGGTTTCTCCACGAGTTTGATTTTTTTTTCTTCTTAACTTTGAGAGTAGATTTAGATCTGCTGGGTCCAATAGATTTGGTCATCATATCGGGATAAGTCGGAAGAAATTAGGTGATTTTTGACATTTTAGAGGTTTCTCCACGAGTTTGATTTTTTTTTTCTTAACTTTGAGAGTAGATTTAGATCTGCTGGGTCCAATAGATTTGGTCATCATATCAGGATAAGTCGGAAGAAATTAGGTAATTTTTGACATTTTAGAGGTTTCTCCACGAATTTGATTTTTTTTCTTAACTTTGAGAGTAGATTTAGATCTGCTGGGTCCAATAGATTTGGTCATCATATCAGGATAAGTCGGAAGAAATTAGGTGATTTTTGACATTTTAGAGGTTTCTCCACGAATTTGATTTTTTTTCTTAACTTTGAGAGTACATTTAGATCTGCTGGGTCCAATAGATTTGGTCATCATATCAGGATAAGTCGGAAGAAATTAGGTAATTTTTGACATTTTAGAGGTTTCTCCACGAGTTTGATTTTTTTTTCTTAACTTTGAGAGTAGATTTAGATCTGCTGGGTCCAATAGATTTGGTCATCATATCAGGATAATTCGGAAGAAATTAGGTGATTTTTGACATTTTAGAGGTTTCACTACGAGTTTGATTTTACATGGCTGTCTAAGGAAGATTGAAAGTAGATTCAGATCAACTGGGTGCAATAGATTTGGTCATATCAGGATAATTTGAGGCGCTCCGGGTACGAAGGGCGAACTCAACATCGGACAAATTTTTTTTTTCATTTTCAGATTCTAGACCTCTTGGTGAATACACCCATATAATTTTTATGTTGAGTTCGCCCTTTTTTCCCCTTTAAATACGTAAAAACCGATATGCGGCAAAGCTCTAACTGCGATATCCGAGCGGGTACGAAGGGCGAACTCCACATCCTAGTCCACAACCCCCACTCCTTTTCCCATTCCAGGGCATGACTTTTCTGTTGAGTTCGCCCGAAACATAAAACTTTAAAATGCGAATAGAAACTACGTTTTGTTGAGTTCGCCCGTCGTACCCGGAGCGCCTCATTTGATGGGAAGAAATTAGGTGATTTTTAGCATTGTAGAGGTTTCTCCTCGAGTTTGATGTTGCATGGATGTCTAAGGAGGCTTAAGAGTAGATTTAGATCAGCTGGATGAAATAAATTTTCGTAGCTTTGTTCTAACTGCTGTTTCAATATGGTTTCCCGGCGCATGCGCAGATCGATTTAGCCGTCAAATATTTGACGGTAAATCGTTTCCAACGGCGCTTTTCTAACTCCTAGGGCATGCGCATAACGATTTGGGCGTAAAATGTCAGGTGATCCCTCGGCAAATATTGAGCTAATTTTTGTGAAATGTCTTAATTAATACGTTCGATAATAGCGAACTTCAAACAAGGAAGCCACTTTGCTCTGAACACAAGCTTAGGCAAACCCGAGTCGATGGGTTTCGGGTAAACAGGGCGAAAGGCGAATCTCATGACTCCCGCCTTAGCGATTTCACCGCATGTTTGTCCTGAGCGATTAGCAGAACCGACCGACCGTGATTAATATGCAAAAAGGGTATTCTTGGGGGAAAAAATTTTGGAAATTTTCATCGCGAATAGATGAGGATAGGGAGGGAAGCCGTTAATTCCGGGCGATTCCCTTCTCTCTAACAAGGAAGTCAATAAACGTGACTTATTTGAGAGTCCCAATAATTTATCAAGTTTAATTATCTCCATTGTAGGTTCGCCATGGCTTATTAATTGACTCGGTGAGCTTTCCGAAGCTAACAACTGTCTCGGATTTGTATCCGGGGAGGCGGCGAGAGGCGTCGCTTTGCATACAACATGATATATCTTGATTAATAACACGATTTCAAACACGCAGAATCCCACTCTAATTAGAACAAATCATCATTTGGCGGAGGCTTTCTACGTTTGAGAACCCTTTTTCAGTAACTAGTCTCAAGGTTGAACAAACGAGAAGCTCTTTAGGGGTTGGTAAAACTTGTTGGAAATGGGAGTCTTATGAGGCCCATCTAGCAACCGTGGTGAAGTTGGGCCAAGTTGTAATTCCAACCGCCCTCCCTTCCGAAAGTAACCACGCCTCCCACCCTTTTTCACTCTCATGGGCCTCTTTTACCTAAGATTTAATATCTTACCGGTTCATTTATTTTTGAATTATACAAATAAAGTAAACCCAAAGAGATTTCAAACCTAATTTTTGATTTACTTCAATAGGCAAATGGTGCGTGGTCGCCAATAAACCGAAGAAAAAACTCAAAAATCAAGTTGGTCGACAAAAAATGTTTTCTTTTGTCAAAAAATGGCGGAAGGGGTGTTTTTGGGACGAAAAACTAAGGAAAAACCGTAAAATCCGGCCGAGAAATCGACTAAACGCGCATTCATCGACTTTTTTCACCGCTTGCAGCACAGAAACTGCCAATACTGCAATAAGGTTGATTTTGTGTAATTTGTAGGAGATTTTTTCATTTTTATTTAATCTATTTTTCGGCTACGACGTACCGTTTTGAAGATACACTATACAGGCGAAAAAACCGCGAAAAGTCACGCTCCATTTCTCCAAAGTTTTTTGCACTGCTTTTAAGCCACTCCAGTGAACCAATAGAAGGCTCTAAAATGATTTAAGCCACTCCCATAAACCAATAGAAGGCTCTAGAATGATTTAAGCCACTCCCATAAACCAATAAAAGTCTCTAGAATGGTTTAATCCACTCCCATAAACCAATAGAAGGCTCTAGAATGATTTAAGCCACTCCCATAAACCAATAGAAGGCTCTAGAATGGTTTAATCCACTCCCATAAACCAATAGAAGGATCTAGAATGATTTAAGCCACTCCCATAAACCAATAGAAGGATCTAGAATGGTTTAATCCGCCCCCATAAGCCAATAGAAGGATCTAGAATGATTTAAGCCACTCCCATAAAGCAATAAAAGGCTCTAGAATGGTTTAATCCACTCCCATAAACCAATAGTAGGCTCTAGAATGGTTTAAGCCACTCCCATAAACCAATAGAAGGCTCTAGAATGGCTTGAGCCACTCCTATAAACCAATAGAAGGTTCTAAAATGATTTAAGCCACTCCAGTAAACCAATAGAAGGCTCTAGAATGGTTTAATCCACTCCCATAAACCATAGGCGTCAATCGGGGGGGGATTCGGGGGACGCGTCCCCCCCATCATTTAGAGCCGTCCCCTAGGTCCCCCCCAATAATTTCCATCTAAATTTAAATTTTTTTTATGTTATATTACTTAAAAATTCTAAAAAAAAAAAAAAAAAAATTCTAAAATTAAAATAAGTTTTTAAAAAAACTTCTAACTAAAAATTAAAACTAAAATATATTATGGTAAATTTTGTGCACCCTAAAGGGATATTTATGGCTTTATTCTGTTGGTACTGCCTGCTTTGCAATGTGATAAGTCGCTACCGCCAACCTTGCATTGTAACAGTCTCAACGAAAACATAACTTTCATTTTACAAAATATGCTTCACCGTGATTCCGTTTTGTCGGCTAATGTCAAGTTGAACAGTAATTTAGTTAATGTTAAAATAAACCAAATATTTGGATAAACTGACTTCTCTGAATAAATGTAAGTATTTTACGAACTATGAAATATAAAAACATTAAACAGTAGAATATTTTTGACTCCCGATAATGAGTGAGTACGTATTTATAAACTATTATAATTGTACTTATCTATTATTTTGTTTCGATTGATCTTAATGTTATTCTTAGTTGGTAGTTATGTCCAATGAGGTGAGAAGGATCGCTTGGAAGAAAGGTTGAGCACATTAAAATGTAGATATTTTGTAAATTTAAATTAGGAATATTGTATATATTTCTTGTACATAATATGTAGGTGCTATTATTTGAATACTTTTCATTCTTATTAGAAGTATGAGTATCCATTCTAGTCATGACCTTAGTCATATTTCTTTTTTTTTTAACTTGTAAATTGTGATTTTTAAGCAACTTCACACTCCAGATTTTTTACACTGTTGTTTAAATGGGCTTTTACATAGATTTTTTTTACCAAAACGTACTCATAATTCATTTAGTTTGAATTTTTATCAAAATGGAACGTTTTTTGGTTAAATTAAATCCTAACACCACCGAGTCTCAGACTGTGTCGAAAGAAAAAGACAAAGATTTATCTTCTACCGACGAAAATGCTCTAGAAAAAAACGAAAATTTTAAAGTAAATGAATCCCCCAAAGTTGATGAGGCTCTAAAACCACCTCCAACTATCTGTGCCATTAATCCAGATCAATTCCGAAAACTTCCGACAGACTTTCCCGAACAAGTCCTTGGTAAAAGAACGCTGAAATTTCAGATAAAATGGTTTGAAGATTACAAATGGCTTCATTATGAACCTGGAATTAAGGGCATTTTATGTTTTTATTGTATGACGTACCTTCGAAATAACCCTGAAAAAACTTTGTGCACGAAAATGGACGATTCCTTCGCCTCTTCTGGTTTCAAAAATTGGAAAAAAGCTCTTGAAAAATTCAAATCCCATGCTACAAGTAAATCTCATATACATGCGATATCAACATTTTCGAAAAATTTTAAAGATGTTCGGTCACAATTGTGTGCGAAAGCTGCCAACGAAAAAACTGTTGCCAGTAAAAATCTTATTGCAATTGTTGAATCCATAAAATATTTGGCAAGGCAAGGACTCGCATTGCGAGGTCATACGAATGACACGGGAAACTTTTTTGAAATTTTAAAATTAAGATCAATCGATTTGCCTCATTTGAAGAAGTGGATTTCGAAAGGAGTTGAAAAGACTAAGTTTTTGTCCCCTGCTGCTCAAAATGAAATTTTGGAAATAACAGCTCATTTAATTGTTCATAACATTTGTCATCAAATTAAAAACAGCTCTCTTCCAATTTTTTCTTTAATTTGCGATGGAACAAGAGATATTTCAGGAAAAGAGCAACTGAGCATCTGTTTCAGATGGGTTGATGAAGCCCTATTTCCGATTGAGAGTTTCGTTGGCCTTTATGAAGTTAATGTTACCACTGGAGAGGCCATCTCTAATATTTTAAAAGATGTCATGATAAGATTACAGCTTTCTATTTCAAATTTAAGGGGTCAAGCTTATGACGGCGCAGGAAACATGAGTGGGGCCATAAAAGGAGTTCAGGCTTGTATTCAAAAAGATCAGCCCTTAGCCAGATATGTGCATTGTGGTGCACATTGTGTTAATCTGGTGATGAAAGATATTGTAGAAGCTACCGTAACAACCAGAAATTCTTTACAGTGGTGCCATGAGTTGGGTAACATCCTTCATCAGTCTTTAAATTTCAAGACAAAATTTGAAAATGTTCTTCACAAAAATAATCTTCCAAGTTCTAAAGTAATAAAGCCTTTATGCCCAACTAGATGGATTTACAGGGGCAAGCAAATCAGTGAGGTATTAAAAAAATATGCTGAAATTATAGAAACACTCGAAATCGTTTCTGAAAAAGATAAACATATTTTGAATGCGGGAAGCCTTTTGCATTGCGGGAGGCAAGGATCTACTCTTTTGGGCCTTCTAATGCTACAAAACGTTGTGCCTTATCTTGAAAAGCTAAATACGGCCCTACAAGGGAGAAGGCAGACCATATCTGGAATGATAGAAGCCACAGACATCATCAAATTGGAATTACTATCTAAAAGAACTGACGAAGCGTTTACTATTGTATGGAGAGACACAAACACCAAAGTCGAAGAACTAGGGTTGGAGGTGCCTCAATTGCCCCGAAAGAAACGAGTTCCTCAAAGATTTTGTGGACCATGCCCAACTTATCATGCAGAAGAACCGTTCCAATATTATAAATTAATTTACTTTGAATTACTTGACACAGCATTGCAGTCCTTAACTTCAAGATTTGACCAACCAAGCTTGAAATTTTACAAAAACCTCGAATCATGTCTATTAAAGGGTATTATCACCAATGAAGTGAAAGAGTTTCCCGAAATTAATTTTAAAGATTTGGCTATTGAAATTCCGATGTTTCGAAAAACATTAAAGAACTTAGACTGTCTGGATGATGTAATTAACCAATATCGTTTGTTATCCCAGGAAGTCAAAAATATGTTTCCGAATATAGAAAATTTGATAAGAATTCTTCTGGTTTTACCTGCATCTTCATGCGAGGCGGAGAGGAGTTTCAGCTCATTAAGAAGATTAAAAAATTATCTCAGAAATTCCATGGGGCAAGAAAGATTGAACCATGTGGCTATTTGCCATAGCCATCAGGACATTTTAGATAAAATAGATGCAAAAGAAATTTCCAACATTTTTATCAGTAATAATATAAATAGAAGAACCATTTTTGAATTATTTCCATAAATAAAAATTTCCATCATTTTCCATATCGTGTTATATATTTCCGTATCATATATTTACATATCGTTTTTTAAGTCAAATTCTTCCAATTTTCACATTTTCCATTTTTTTTTTTTCCGTTCCATTTTGATAAAAACTTATGTTTTGTTGTTATCCTAGTATTTATTGTACTTATATTTTATTGTATATGTATTCCTAAAAATAACATGTATGACCTACCCTACATAGTTTATTAAAAAAAATTATGTAAAAAAAAAAAGTTTGTTATGTATTTTGTAATTTTTCCTTTGGTGAAGTGATAGCTTTACTCGATTATACACACACTCTCCCTACAGTTTTTTTTCCATATAGGATTTTAGGAAATTTTTTTTCCTATATTCCAAAATCCAAAATGAAATGAGGGAAGTTTCTTTGAGATTTTTTCCAAGGACGAGGTCCCCCCCAATAATTCGAACGGATTGACGCCCATGCCATAAACCAATAGAAGGCTCTAGAATGATTTAAGCCACTCCCATAAACCAATAGAAGGCTCTAGAATGATTTAAGCCACACCCATAAACCAATAGAAGGCTCTAGAATGATTTAAGCCACACCCATAAACCAATAGAAGGCTCTAGAATGGTTTAATCCACTCCCATAAACCAATAGTAGGCTCTAGAATGGTTTAAGCCACTCCCATAAACCAATAGAAGGCTCTAGAATGGTTTAATCCACTCCCATAAACCAATAGAAGGCTCTAGAATGGCTTGAGCCACTCCTATAAACCAATAGAAGGCTCTAGAATGATTTAAGCCACGCCTATAAACTAATAGAAGGCTCTAGAATTATTTAAGCCACTCCCATAAACCAATAGAAGGCTCTAGAATGGTTTAATCCACTCCCGTAAACCAATAGAAGGATCTAGAATGATTTAAGCCACTCCCATAAACCAATAGAAGGCTCTAGAATGGCTTGAGCCACTCCTATAAACCAATAGAAGGTTCTAGAATGATTTAAGCCACTCCAGTAAACCAATAGAAGGCTCTAGAGTGGTTTAATCCACTCCCATAAACCAATAGAAGGCTCTAGAATGATTTAAGCCACTCCCATAAACCAATAGAAGGCTCAAGAATGATTTAAGCCACTCCCATAAACCAATAGAAGGCTCTAGAATGATTTAAGCCTCTTCCATAAACCAATAGAAGGCGCTAGAATGATTTAAGCCACTCCCAAAGACCAATAAAAGCCTCTAGACCCGTTTTATCCTAGTTGCCGCCGTGTAGGTTGGTCGAGAAAAACTCCTTAATCAGACATCAAAATTCAACCGAGACCCTAATTTAGTTTCCTATTTTTGAGCACTAAAAATCATAGTAAAATTTTTTTTAAAAGCCCTTTCTCTTTATTTTGGGAATATCTGCACGGAGCTGGGAGCAATTTTTCTGAAACAAATTTCATTTGGAAAATATAAAAGTTTTCTTTTGACTAATACATTTTTTTCAAAAAAATCGCTAGTCATTTTATAGGTTTTGAAGAGCTCTTTCTAGAAATATATTGCTTTCAAAAATCCGTAGAATAGTTTCGTAGAAATCCTTTAAGGAAGAAAAAAAGTTAAATTTGTTTTTTCTTTCAGATCCTGACGGGAAACAGTGATACAGCTACGGTAGTGAGCCATCGATTGATGCCTCCAGTTTTTGCGAGCCAAATACGAGTTTTACCTTACAGCGTTCACAGACGAACCGTTTGTCTCAGGATTGAACTTTTAGGCTGCATATCTCCAGGTGAGTTAAATTGAGGCGCTCCGGGTACGAACGGCGAACTCAACATCGAACAAAATTTTTTTTCATTTTCAGAGATTCTAGACCTTTTGAAGAATACAACCATGTAATTTTTATATTGAGTTTGCCCTTTTTTCCCCATTAAAATACGTAAAATCCGCAAAGCTCTAACTGCGATATCCGAGCGGGTACGAAGGGCGAACTCGTATCCTAGTCCACTACCCCCACTCCTTTTCCGGGAGCCCCACTCCTCTTGGAACAGCTCACCGCCGCGAAATAAAAATATATATACATTTTGTGAATTAATAATCGTAAAAAATATTCGAAAATTTTTAAAAAACCCTTTCCTCTATGATTCTATAAAATCTAAAATCTCGCCACGAAAATTCCAGATTTCTGTCGAGTTCGCCCATAACAGAAAACTTTAAAATGCGAATATCTCGAAACTACGATTTGTCGAGTTCGCCCTTCGTACCCGGAGCGCCTCAATTTTTTATCAATAATTTTTTTTTAACCTTTATTTTTAATCTTAATAAATGTTGGTGCATTTTTTTGTGTGTGGTCCCCTCGAGGGATATACGGAAAAGTCGGGTACAACCTTGAATATCAATGTTCACCTGAGAGTTATACAGAAACCTGACAGGGGATAAATTTCATTTAGACTTTCCGGGGGGTTTTTGTTCCACCGCAAACAGTCAAGGGATGGGCGTTGGAACACGCGGAATCCAGGGCTAACTTGGACAGAAAGAGAGGGTCAATTT
Organism: Orius insidiosus; assembly: GCA_014119065.1. Taxonomy (NCBI): domain Eukaryota; kingdom Metazoa; phylum Arthropoda; class Insecta; order Hemiptera; family Anthocoridae; genus Orius; species Orius insidiosus. The sequence continues at coordinate 17,522 of JACGAQ010002399.1, forward strand.
ATTGTTCCGCCGAGCGGACAGCCGTAATTCATAACTATCTTTTGGAATATTTCAAAAGATAAACAATTTTTTTATTAAAATCGATAAAAAAAAAACTAACAACTAAAGAATTTTTTTTTACGACAAAAAGAATAATCCATTGCATTTAGATAAGTACGATAAGGACATCACGCACTTGCGTACATTATGAAACGCGTCACGAACTAAAACAAATGTTTCCTTTTTTTAAAAAGGACAATTTGAATAAATCAGCCCTTTAATAGCCAAAGGAAAAAGTGTCATAAAACCATATTTACTTTTTATGATAAGTGAGGTAAATGTTATCGGATTTTTTGTGTTTCTCCTTTGTTTTTTGAAGGAAGCATTGGCTGATTTATGCGAGTTTTTGGGAATTAGCCTCATCAGTTCAACATAAAAAATCTGTATACCATAATGCGTTTCGGCATGATGCAATTGAACTTAGAGCTCTCAAAGGTTCAAAAATTTTGAGCATAATTTCAACATGCTTCAATTTGAAGGAAGCATTGGCTGATTTATGCGAGCTTTTGGGAATTAGCCTCATCAGTTCAACATAAAAAATCTGTATACCATAATGCGTTTCGGCATAATGCAATTGAACTTAAAACTCTCAAAAGTTCAAAAATTTTGAGCATAATTGCAACATGCTACAATTTGAAGGAAGCATTGGCTGATTTATGCGAGCTTTTGGGAATTAGCCTCATCAGTTCAACATAAAAAATCTGTATACCATAATGCGTTTCGGCATAATGCAATTGAACTTAGAACTCTCAAAAGTTCAAAAATTTTGAGCATAATTGCAACATGCTACAATTTGAAGGAAGCATTGGCTGATTTATGCGAGCTTTTGGGAATTAGCCTCATCAGTTCAACATAAAATATCTGTATACCATAATGCGTTTCGGCATAATGCAATGGAACATAAAACTCTCAAAAGTTCAAAAATCTTAAGCATAATTCGAGGCGCTCCGGGTACGAAGGGCGAACTCAACAAAACGTAGTTTCGAGATATTCGCATTTTAAAGTTTTATGTTACGGGCGAACTCAACAGAAAAGTCATGCCCTGGAATGGGAAATGGAGTGGGGGTTATGGACTCGGATGTGGAGTTCGCCCTTCGTACCCGATGGATATCGCAGATAGAGCTCTGTCGCATATCGCTTTTTATGTATTTAAAGGGGAAAAAAGGGCGAACACAACATAAAAATTATATGGGTGTATTCACCAAGAGGTCTTGAAACTGAAAATGAAAAGAAAAAATTGTCCAATGTTGAGTTCGCCCTTCGTACCCGGAGCGCCTCATTTCAACATAAAACGTTTCGCCATAAACGACTTTTTCAATAAATGCAAGTCGATATAAAAAATGTGCAAGTCACCATAATGCTTCTCACCATAAAAGCCTTTTGCTTTTCCTAGTTTATGGTGAAATGCTTTATGTTGAATTGCATTACGGTGAACAATTAAGTTTTTTGTCGTTTCGCCATAATCGCGTGAAAGTAGGCTTGCTCTTTGGCTCTCCCTAGTTTATGGTGAGATGTATTATGCCCAAATGACAGAAACAGTTTTATGGCGAAACAACAAGTTTAAAGAGAGGCTTTTATGGTGAGAAGCGTTATGGTGACTTGCACTTTTTCTTATGTCGACTTGCATTTATTGAAAAAGTCGTTTATGGCGAAACTGTTTATGTTGAAATGTATTATTCTCAAAATTTTAGAACTTTAGCTTTATGTTCCATTGCATTGTACCGAAACGCATTGTAGTGAACTATAGATTTCATATTCAACTGTTTTTCGGTAAAATGCGTTATGTTAAACGCTCTTCCATTTAAATTCTAGAAAGGGGGGAAAAAATTGAAACAATAAAATAACGGTCGTTTAGGAGGAAAAGGAGGAAAAAAATACAAGGCTGTGATCAATGAGTCGGCTTAGAATGAACAAATGATTTTATGATTGGTTCAATAAGGAAAGGCTCCCTCCACCTCCTTCCCTTTTCCTAACCGGAGGTATTATAGATGAGTTTATAAATCGTTCTGGGCTCCCACTGGCACCGAATTGGGTCATTGAGGGAAAACCGTAATCCAGAAATTGAACATGTACCTCATTCAACAACGCGATCCATCACCTTTTTTTTTTTTCCATTTTTCTCAAGTCTGGATAAAATAATTAATGGTCATTTTTTGGTCAATTTATTTGTCAACTCATTGTTAACGTCATTATAACCTCAAAAACTTGTTTTTACTCTGTCTGTATAGAGAAGGTTACATTGTAGGTTAAATTGTTTATCTTGAGAAAAAAAGGCAGGAAGCACTGATTACTGGTTATTCTGGTAGGTTATTCTTGAGCTGAAAAGTCGTTAGATCGTCCACTAAACAATCGTTAAATCGTAAGCTATCCATCGCCTTTTTTTCAATTTTTCTCAAGTCTGGATAAAATAATTAATGGTCATTTTTTTGGTCAATTTATTTCTCGACCCATTGATAACGTCATTATAACCTCAAAAACTTGTATTTGCTCTGTCTGTATAGAGAAGGTTACATTGTAGGTTACATTGTTTATTTTGAGAAAAAAGACTGGCAGCACTGATTCCTGGTTATCCTAGTAGGTTATTCTTGAGCTGAAAAGTCTGGATAAAATAATTAATGGTCATTTTTGGTCAATTTATTTGTCAACCCCATTGTTAACGTCATTATACATCTAATGGAAATTTTTTTTGGTGGATAAACAACCACTCGTAAGTTTAAATTTAATATCAAACAATTAACCAATAACAGAGGAAGAAATGACTGTGATAACGGGTATCTCACGACGCGTTTCGGCTTAATAAGCCTCGTCAGGTGAGCTATTCCCTCTATCACAATCATTTCTATCTTTTCTCTGTGGACCTATCTACGAGAGAATTAGTGGAAACTGCGGGAAGCTGGAGACAAATCGTCCCCCAAAACCTCAACGCCGCCACTTCTCTAAGAGATAGAGCCACTCACCACCTCCTTATTGGTTTTTATGACAGAACTGCTGCCAAGGCATTACTTGTGATAGAAGGAATAGCTCACCTGACGAGGCTTATTAAGCCGAAACGCGTCGTGAGATACCCGTTATCACAGTCATTTCTTCCTCTGTTATTGGTTAATTGTTTGATATTAAAATCAATTTGCGGTTAGCAATCAAAAATAAAAATATGTAAAGTAATGCCTTGGCAGCAGTTCTGTCATAAAAACCAATAAGGAGGTGGTGAGTGGCTCTATCTCTTAGAGAAGTGGCGGCGTTGAGGTTTTGGGGGACGATTTGTCTCCAGCTTCCCGCAGTTTCCACTAATTCTCTCGTAGATAGGTCCACAGAGAAAAGATAGAAATGATTGTGATAGAGGGAATAGCTCACCTGACGAGGCTTATTAAGCCGAAACGCGTCGTGAGATACCCGTTATCACAGTCATTTCTTCCTCTGTTATTGGTTAATTGTTTGATATTAAAATCAATTTGCGGTTAGCAATCAAAAATAAAAAAAAATGTTTAAATTTAATTCAAATTTGAAGGATAAAAACAGGAAGGAAGAAGAGATTACAAAAATTTTTTTGTAACTTCTTCCTTCCTGTTTTTATCCTTCAAATTTGAATTAAATTTAAACGTCATTATAACCTCAAAAACTTGTTTTTATTCTGCCTGTATAGAGAAGGTTACATTGTTTATTTTGAGAAAAAAGACTGGCAGCACTGATTCGTGGTTATCCTGGTAGGTTATTCTTGAGATTAAAAGTCGTTAGATCGTCCACTAAACAATCGTTAAATCGTAAGCTATCCATCGCCTTTTTTTCAATTTTTCTCAAGTCTGGATAAAATAATTAATGGTCATTTTTTTGGTCAATTTATTTCTCGACCCATTGATAACGTCATTATAACCTCAAAAACTTGTTTTTATTCTGCCTGTATAGAGAAGGTTACATTGTAAAAATATCGATATTGGTATCAAAACCAATATCGGAAGGAAATATCGATGGCGATATTATATCTGGCTTGAAATATCGATTTATCGATATTTGTAAAAAAAAATTTATCTTCTACTTCTCTCGTTTTCTTGACTAAAGGCGTGAAGATAAATCCACATCCAGTTTCCAAATATAAAAAAAATTGATAAGAGTATGATGAAACAGTTAGGAGACGGTACTGGTAACCGGCGGGTACCAACTATCGTTATCAATGCTGCCAATACAATTACAGTTTCCAAACAATCCAAACACAAGAGAAAGGATTACGTTCAATTTCATTTACTATCTTTCAATAAAATATCGGAAGGTACGATATCGACGGGGAAATATCGGTTATCGGAAGGAAAATATCGATATTCCGATAATATTGACTATCGATACCCATCCCTATGAGCTAAAAAGCCGTTAGATCGTCCACTAAACAGTCGTTAAATCGCTAGAAAATGGTCGTTATATCTAAAGGAAAAATAATTTAAACTTTTGCTCAATTCTCCCTTATGAATAATATTGTTTTACTATGTTTACAAGAATAGAAATGTTTTTTTTTCTTTTATGCTCGGCAATATAGTACATGTTGTTTCCGCAGACAGGACGCATGGCTTCCGACCCCACACATCCAGCCCCCCAATAGGAAAAGAAAAAAAAACAATAATAGTATATGAATAATTTATGAATTTCTATAAGAAAAAGTAAAATTCGGAATTCGATTACTTTGGGGAAACTTATGGGGTTCTATTATAATTAGAAGGATGTGCGGTGGGGGATTTAGGGGTCAGGAGACGGGAGAGTCGCTAACTTTTTAAAAGGGAAGGAGGCACTTTTCAATTTGGAGTGAAGGGCTTTGCCGGAGTTGGAAGGACCGCGGGTCCGAAAAACCGCTCCTAGAAAGAACAAAATAAAAAAAAAGAAGAAGGAAGAACCATTAACCCATTATGTACCTCTCTGGAGAAATCCCTGGTTTGTCGAGAGTGGAAAGGGGAGAATACTTTTTTTTGCTGAGAATTAACGGTAGCCGCTTTCCAAACCGAGATAAATGGTTTTATCCGGGAAATACGGTTAGTCGCTACCCTGCATAGATTAGCCGAATTCAATTTAAAACTGAAAAACGATATTTTCCGAACCCCCGAGACGAAAATTAGAATGAAAATCTCAACGATTACCCTTGTGAAATCAAGATTCTAGGATGAGAAATTGAGTTAAGATGAATTTAAAATAGAAAATGAAAATTTAATGCTTATCGGAGCTTATAGAACAAAAAAAGATCCTTAATCGCTAGGAAAACGCTCGGGCATCATTAGTCCATCAACGTAACCTTCTCCTTTTCTTGGGCTGTCAAATGGCGTCCAATTCGCAAAGTTTTTTACCCGATTTTCAGGGGTTTTTCGTAGCTTTTGGGCCAATGAAACGGAAGTGTATTCGTGTCGACATAAAGCGATTCGCCATAATAGCAGAAATCGCGAGTTACCGTTCTTCATAAAAAATTTCCATCTCAACATAAAGAAAATAGTAGAAAACGTTTATGAACATAATACATCTCAACATGAACTGATTTAACATTTGTCGTTTAGACGTAAAATTTGTCGTTTCAACATAACGCAGATAAACATAAAGGAAAATTTCATTTTAAAAAAATTTTCGTTTTGCCATAAGACTTTCTGTCTTTTGGGCATAATACATCTCACCATAAACTAGGGAAAGCCGAAGGGCAAGCCTATTTTGGCCATTTAAAACGCGAGTATGGCGAAACAACGAAAACCTTAAAACTTGACAGTTCACCATAATGCAATTCGCACATCCTCGCGAAAGAAAAAAATCAACCCCATTGTGTCATAAAACGAGCTGATCCCATTGGCTGCCTGCTTGCTTTTCTAGTTTATGGTGAAATGCTTTATGTTGAATTACATTACGATGAACAATTTAGTTTTTTGTCGTTTCGCCATAATCGCGTGAAAGTAGGCTTGCTCTTTGGCTCTCCCTAGTTTATGGTGAGATGTATTATGCCCAGACGACAGAAACAGTTTTATGGCGAAACAAGTTCTTAAATATGACGAGGGCGATTTTTGAATTTCGAAAAAATGGCGGAGATATGTCTGTTTGAAATTTTAAAAAATTCGCTGCGGCCGAACCGTTAATCCGATTTTCACCAAATTTCACCAATTACTCCTTATATTTTTTAAGAATTTTTGGTGCAAAAAAATTGCCACTTTTTAATCATTAATTTTTTTTTAATAGGGAGAAATTTCGTACTTCTACGCTTTACGAGAGGCACATCCCTAGGCCAAAGAGCCCATTATTTCTACCTTGTGACTTAAAAAATTTTTCGAAAAAAGAACTTGGAAAATTTTTCGAAAAAAAAAAGAAGAAGAAAGAAAAAGAAAGAAAAACCCGGAAAATTTTTCGAAAAAAAAATTTTTTTTTGACAAAAAACTTAGAAAATTTTTCGAAAAAAAAAAAAAAAAAAAAAAAAAGGAAAACCCGGAAAATTTTTCGAAAAAAAAAAAAAAAAAAAAAAAAAAAAAGGAAAACCCGGAAAATTTTTCAAAAAAAAAAAAAAAAAAAAAAAAAAAAAAAAAAAAAAAAAAAGGAAAACCCGGAAAATTTTTCGGAAAAAAAAGGAAAACCCGGAAAATTTTTCGAAAAAAAAAAAAAGGAAAACCCGGAAAATTTTTCGAAAAAAACTTTGAAAATTTTTGAAAAAAAAATTTTTTTTTGGACAAAAAAACTTAGAAAATTTTTCGAAAAAAAAAAAACCCGGAAAATTTTTCGCAAAAACAAACTTGCAAAATTGTCCTTTATACTTTCCCTCCCTACTAAATCCCCTTCCTTTATACTTCCCCCTCCATTATACTTCCCCCTCTGTTATACTTCCTACTCCGTTATACTTTCCCCTCCGTTATACTTCCCCCTCCGTTATACTTCCCCTCCCATATACTTCCCCTCCCACATACTTCCCACTACGTTTTACGTCCCCTCCGTTATACTTCCCCCTCCTATATAGATACTTCTCTTTAAGGAAGTTTTCGTTGGAAGCTCTTCAAACCAGTACTTTTTTTCCTTTTTCAAGAGGTTGTTTTTCCTCTCGAACGTAATTTAAAGGGGGGAGGCGTGATTGTAACTACACGTTTGATAAATCGATCCTTGAAGATAAAAAACAAAAAAAAAATCTTAACGTAAAAAGAAATTTAAATATTTTTAATAGGAAAAGACGAAAGGGGAGTCGAAAGTCGATCCGGATTATAACCCTCTTCAACCTTCCGAATACACACAGATTAATTCCGGGCAATAAATAAAGCAAACATCCCATCTTTAATTCCAACCCCTCCTTGAAAAAAAAAAAATCTCGATACTTATAAATCCTGTCTTCTCTTCCGGTGAGGAATTCAGGTTCATTTCACTCCCTTATAATGATTTTAAAAAAAGAAAGAAAGAAAAAAAATTTTTTTTGAAAATAAAAAATATCTAGATAAAAAGATATATTTTTTTGCGAAATAAAATGTTGAGTGATTTATGGGTCCGGATCACGTAAAAGTGATATTACGTGATAACAGACCAAAAAGGATTTATATGCGACCCCTTCCTCCCAACAAAGTCCTTTGTACGTTCAAATTATAAATATATTTTTTTCCCACTGATAAGTTTATCCAAACAAAAAAATATACATAAATAAACAAAGTGAAATGTGAAACCAGAAAAAAGTTAATACGCTTCGTTTCTTATTTTAATTTTGATTGCTAATCGCAAATTGATTTTAATATCAAACAATTAACCAATAATAGAGGAAGAAATGACTGTGATAACGGGTATCTCACGACGCGTTTCGGCTCACAAAGCCTCGTCAGGTGAGCTATTCCCTCTATCACAATCATTTCTATCTTTTCACTGTGGACCTATCTACGAGAGATCATAAAAACCAATAAGGAGGTGGTGAGTGGCTCTATCTCTTAGAGAAGTGGCGGCGTTGAGGTTTTTGGGGGACGATTTGTCTCCAGCTTCCCGCAGTTTCCACTAATTCTCTCGTAGATAGGTCCACAGTGAAAAGAAAGAAATGATTGTGATAGAGGGAATAGCTCACCTGACGAGGCTTTGTGAGCCGAAACGCGTCGTGAGATAACGCTTCGTTTCTTTCATTACTGATAGTTTAAAAAATCCATTTTTGTAAGCAATTTTATGGAAACGTTTATATGGAAACGTGCTGATCCCATTTTTGTAAGCAATGGCTTATTTTGTACAACCGCTTGACGTCATAGCAGTCCTACCAACTGAATCCTTTTTTATTTTTTTCAAGCAAACGTAAAAATTTCATACTTTCACCTGCTGAGTTACTTCGCCAAAAAAACTGTGGAAAATGGCCACAAAACAGGAAAAAAGGGTGTTTCTTTGCCAAAAAGTGTGGAAAATGGCCACATATCAGGGAAAAAAAGGGTGTTACTTCGCCAAAAAAAACTGTGGAAAATGCCCACGTTTCAGGAAAAACGGGTGTTTTTTCGCCAAAAACAGTGGAAAATGGCCACATATCAGGGAAAAAAAAGGGTGTTACTTCGCCAAAAAAACTGTGGAAAATGGCCACAAAACAGGAAAAAAGGGTGTTTCTATGCCAAAAAGTGTGGAAAATGGCCACATATCAGGGAAAAAAAGGGTGTTACTTCGCCAAAAAAAAACTGTTGAAAATGGCCACAAAAGAGGAAAAAAGGGTGTTTCTTTGCCAAAAAGTGTGGAAAATGGCCACATATAAGGGAAAAAAAGGGTGTTACTTCGCCAAAAAAAACTGTGGAAAATGGCCACAAAACGGGAAAAAAGGGTGTTTCTTTGCCAAAAAGTGTGGAAAATGGCCACATATAAGGGAAAAAAAAGGGTGTTACTTCGCCAAAAAAAACTGTGGAAAATGGCCACAAAACAGGAAAAAAGGGTGTTTCTTTGCCAAAAAGTGTGGAAAATGGCCACATATAAGGGAAAAAAAAGGGTGTTACTTCGCCAAAAAAAAACTGTGGAAAATGGCCACAAAACGGGAAAAAAGGGTGTTTCTTTGCCAAAAAGTGTGGAAAATGGCCACATATAAGGGAAAAAAAGGGTGTTACTTCGCCAAAAAAACTGTGGAAAATGGCCACAAAACAGGAAAAAAGGGTGTTTCTTTGCCTAAAAGTGTGGAAAATGGCCACATATAAGGGAAAAAAAGGGTGTTACTTCGCCAAAAAAACTGTGGAAAATGGCCACAAAACAGGAAAAAAGGGTGTTTCTTTGCCAAAAAATGTGGAAAATGGCCACATATCAGGAAAAACGGGTGTTTTTTCGCCAAAAACTGTGGAAAATGGCCACATATCAGGAAAAAAAGGTGTTTCTTAGCCCAAAAAACTGTGGAAAATTGCCAAAAATCAGGAAAAAAAGGTGTTTTTGGCCAAAAAAAACTTTGGAAAATGGACACATAACAGGAAAAAAGTATATTTCTTTGCCAAAAAAAAAACTGTGGAAAATGGCCACATTTCAGGAAAAAAGGGTGTTTTTAACTGTGGAAAATGGCCTCATTGTTTCCTGGCCAAAAAACTGTGGAAAATGGCCACATATCGGGAATTTCCTCCTTTATACTTCCAACTCCCTTACACTTCCCCTCCCTCATACTTCCCCCTCCGTTAACTTCCCCCTCTCTTATACTTCCCCCTCCGTTAACTTCCGCCTCTTATACTTCCCCCTCCGTTATACTTCCCCTCCGTTATACTTCCCCCCCCCCCATTATACTTTCCCTTCAATATTTCTTAGCTATTCTTTCAACATCGCACTTGAGGAAAAAAACGCCATTAAAAATGTCAAAAATCACCTAATTTCTTCCAATAAAATTTTAAAATCAAATCGATTGCACCCCGAAATCTATCTACTCTAAATCTTTCTCATCATCCTGGCAACATGCCGAGGAAAAACCTTAAAAATCCGACTTTTTAAGTCCAAATTATTGTATTAGACCAAATCTATTGCATCCAGCTGATCCGATTGTTCCTTTATCGGGCTCCTCATCTCATTACTTCCGTTATTTATTTAAAATATTGGACTAAATGAAGTTTAAAAAATTATTTAAAGATCACAATTTAGACAGGGCTTCAAATCTATTATGAAGATCTAAATAAAAATTAAATACGGTGATAAACGATATTTTTCCCTATATAACACCATGAGCTCTTTTTAATGAATTTTTGAGGACGAAAAAAAAAGAGATTAAAAACTGAAGTTGATTTTATAATTAGCCTGTTCTACCCGGTGATATTGATTCAAATGATTAGCTCCCATTCCGACTCCGACCCCGGACTCAAATCGATTTGTACGAAACTCCTCCCTTATTTTTTTCTAAAAATATTTATTAAAATGTTTTCTCTTTTTTTTCCCCTTTTTAGATAAAAGGGTCTAAATAAAAAGTCGAATTTTTCGACCCACTAAGTTTTAAGACCTGTTGTATATTCAACGATCCCCTTTTTGCCACTCCATTCGTTTTCTCGAGAAAAAGGATGTCAAAATTGTTTAATTAAAAAGGTTTTTTTTTTAAAGACAAGGAGTTAAAAGGGGAATTTAAGCAGTAAAACTTGTGCACTTGCCCTCTTGGGTTATTGTTCTTAATAGGTACTAAGAGCTTCAAGAAAAGAGGTGGGGTTCCCGAGGTTTTATTGTGTTCTCCGCTGTAATTACAGTCTTGGGGGTGGGAGGCTTACTGGATTTAGTGGCCGAGGCTGACAGGGGCACGTGGTCCAGGACACAAACTACCAACTTATATAATAAAATCCCTTACTTCCTTTTATTACATGAAAAATAAATGTAAGGATTTTTTTTTTTTTTTTTTTTGTAGATGGCGTGATAAGCTATAGTATACCGAAAGACGAAAGCTGGGAGCCGGGGCAGGATTTGAGCGACGTCTCTTTCGACGGCGAAGAAGAAGGTGCGATTCTGGTCAACGGTCTTGGCCGACTCGTCGATGGCACTTACGGAGGCGACAATTTTAAAATGGACGTCGGTCTCGGAAAAGGTAAAATTCATTAGTTTTCTTCTATTTTTCCCAATTTTCTGGCCTAAGAAAACCCCCGTTTTGTGCGTTATGTAGAGAGAACACCGTTCAACATAACGCTTTTCACCCCAAAGTTGCACATAAAAAATCTGCATTTCGACATAAAAAATCTTTAGTTTGGGCTTTGGGCTAATGTAATTGAAAATAAAGCTCTCAACGTTTCAAAAATTTTGAGCATAACGCATTCCAGCAACAAGCGTTTCGCCATAATCGACTTTTTCAATAAATGGAAATCGACATAAAAAAAAGCGCAAGTCACCATAACACTAAATAATGATGCTAATAATAAAACTTGTAGGAAATTTAATTCTCTATAAATTTGCACTTAATTATTTTTTCTAGGATGCACCATTTTCGGAAAATAATTTTTTTTTAAATTTTATCTTGAAAACAGTGCGTCCTAGAGAAAAAATGAATAAAATAAATATTAAAGAAAATTAAATTTCCAACAGATTTTATTTAGTTCATTTTTTCAATATCTGTAACGGTTTACGATTTACAAGCCTTTAAAAATTAACCTTCTTAATGTTTATACTTCAATAACCTTCTTACACGGAGAAGGTCAACTTTTGATGGACTTTAACTCCTAAAATGTTAAAAATTTTGAAAAGATGAACTACTAAGTGTACAAAATTGTAGGAAATTTAATTCTCTATAAATTTGCGCTTAATTATTTTTTCTAGGATGCACCATTTTCGGAAAATAATTTTTTTTTAAATAAATTTATCTTGAAAACAGTGCGTCCTAGAGAAAAAATGAATAGAGTGAAAATTAAAGAGAATTGAATTTCCAACAGATTTTATTTAGTGCATTTTTTCAATATCTGTAACGGTTTACGATTTACAAGCCTTTAAAAATTAACCTTCTTAATGGTTATACTTCAATAACCTTCTTACACGGAGAAGGTCAACTTTTGATGGACTTTAACGCCTAAAATGTTTAAAATTTTGAAAAAATGCACTAAATAAAATCTGTTGGAAATTTAATTCTCTATAAATTTGTACTTAATTATTTTTTCTAGGATGCACCATTTTCGGAAAATAATTTTTTTTTTAAATAAATTTATCTTGAAAACAGAGCGTCCTAGAGAAAAAATGAATAGAATAAAAATTAAAGAGAATTGAATTTCCAATAGATTTTAGTTAGTGAATTCTTTCAATATCTGTAACGGTTTACGATTTACTAGTCTTTAAACATTCAAATTCTTAATGGTTATACTTCAATAACTTTCTTACACGGAGAAGGTCAACTTTTGATGGACTTTAACGCCTAAAATGTTTAAAATTTTGAAAAAACTAGGTGTACAAAATGAAACTCGGGTAAAATCTGCAAAATTCAAATTTACCCTGTGGCTGAGTTTCATTTTGTACACCTAATAACTAAAAATTGTAGGAAATTTAATTCTCTATAAATTTGTACTTAATTATTTTTTTCTAGGATGCACCATTTTCGGAAAATAATTTTTTTTTTAAATAAATTTATCTCGAAAACAGTGCGTCCTAGAGAAAAAATGAATAGAGTGAAAATTAAAGAGAATTGAATTTCCAACAGATTTTATTTAGTTTATTTTTTCAATATCTGTAACGGTTTACGATTTACAAGCCTTTAAAATTAACCTTCTTAATGGTTATACTTCAATAACCTTCTTACACGGAGAAGGTCAACTTTTGATGGACTTTAACGCCTAAAATGTTTAAAATTTTGAAAAAATGAACTACTATGTGTACAAAATCTGTATACCATAATGCGTTTCGGCATAAATTGAGCATAAAGCTCTCAAAAGTTCACAAATTATGAGCATAATTTCAACATAAAGAGTTTCGCCATAAACGACATTTGCAATAAATGCAAGTCGACATAAAAAATGTGCAAGTCACCATAACGCTTCTCACCATAAAAGCCTCTCTTTAAACTTGTTGTTTCGCCATAAAACTGTTTCTGTCGTTTGGACATAATACATCACACCATAAACTAGGGACAGCGAAAAAGCAAGCCTACTTTCGCCGTTTAAAACGACGAAAACCTGAAAACTTGACAGTTCACCATAATGCAATTCAACATAAAGCATCTCACCATAAACTAGGAAAATCAAGCAGGCTACCAATGGGATCAGCTCGTTTTATGGCACAAAATTTTTTTCTCGCCATTTTTCCTAGAACCCTGTCCGTCCGATTGCTGCGTCAATTTGACGCCTTTAAAATGACCTTTACAATGAGTGGGTTTTGAAACTGTAAATTTTTGCACTTTTTATTTACGGCACGCGATTTTGATCATCTCGGCCAAGGTCTTGTTTTTACGTTCCGCCATTATTTTCCACGGAACGGCTCCACATTATTTAACCCTCGACCGAAAAATGTAAATTCACACAAAATGATAAACTCGAAAAGCACATTTTCCTCCAGATACATCTGCATTCGAGAATTAATAGGGCGCGTGAGTCGTAAATAATTCGCTTTATCAAAGAAAAGCTCCCGCGACGAACGTGCCCGGGTGAATATTTAAAGGAAAAGTATCATTAAGATAAAGAAGATTTCAATTTATGAACTTTAATCGAACTTTAATTACCGTCGTGAAAACGGTGTGGGGTAGATCGATCAATTTGTTGGCTTTACGAAACTGTCAAATCTCCCGGGGAAAGTGTATTATTCGGACAATGGTTCATTCCACACACAAGGCAAACGTATCAACGCGATTTATCATTCGCGGATGAGGGCTGCGGCTTTCGCGTTCGCTCCCACGATTTATTGCAATTGGCGTTGATTGATCGTATCGATGTTTATTGGCCTCAAACTGGGTTAATGGATAACGATGGTTTAAAATCTAGCGTCGCTTCTTTTTCTCCCTTAATGGGAAACGTTTTGCCCTCGGTAACGAGATGCGAAGTTTCAATTTCGCTAAAACACTCAAAATGAGGTCATTTTTTACCCTATTTTCTATGTGAATTTTTACAAGATTGCTCCCTCAGTCACTTCAAACGGACGACGTGAGAACTAATTTTTAACTTCCAGCAAAATGTTGGACATTCGGGAATGCAATTTTGCAATTTTGGTCAAAAATGCCTTAAAAATGCCTTTAAAAAAAGGGCAATTTTTGGTCAAAAATGCCATAAATCTGTTGTTTTTCAGACAAAAACTGTGAAAAATGCTTTTAATAAAAGGCAATTTTGGTCGAAAATGCCTTAAAAAAGGTAATTTGGTCAAAAATGCCTTAAAATAGGTAATTTTGGTCAAAAATGCCTTAAAATAGGTAATTTTGGTCAAAAATGCCTTAAAATAGGTAATTTGGTCAAAAATGCCTTAAAAATAGGTAATTTTGGTCAAAAATGCCTTAAATAGGTAATTTTGGTCAAAAATGCCTTAAAATAGGTAATTTTGGTCAAAAATGCCTTAAAATAGGTAATTTTGGTCAAAAATGCCTTAAAATAGGTAATTTCGGTCAAAAATGCCTTAAAAAAAGGCAATTTTGCCTTTCTTAAATGCCTTTTTTTAAGGCATTTTTGACCAAAAATGCCATAAATCTGTTGTTTTTCAGACAAAAACTGTGAAAAATGCTTTTAATGAAAGGCAATTTTGGTCGAAAATGCCTTAAAAAAGGTAATTTTGGTCAAAATGCCTTAAAATAGGTAATTTTGGTCAAAAATGCCTTAAAATAGGTAATTTTGGTCAAAAATGCCTTAAAATAGGTAATTTTGGTCAAAAATGCCTTAAAATAGGTAATTTGGTCAAAAATGCCTTAAAAATAGGTAATTTTGGTCAAAAATGCCTTAAAATAGGTAATTTTGGTCAAAAATGCCTTAAAATAGGTAATTTTGGTCAAAAATGCCTTAAAATAGGTAATTTTGGTCAAAAATGCCTTAAAATAGGTAATTTTGGTCAAAAATGCCTTAAAAAAAGGCAATTTTGCCTTTCTTAAATGCCTTTTTTTAAGGCATTTTTGACCAAAAATGCCATAAATCTGTTGTTTTTCAGACAAAAACTGTGAAAAATGCTTTTAATGAAAGGCAATTTTGGTCGAAAATGCCTTAAAAAAGGTAATTTTGGTCAAAAATGCCTTAAAATAGGTAATTTTGGTCAAAAATGCCTTAAAATAGGTAATTTTGGTCAAAAATGCCTTAAAAAAAGGCAATTTTTGGTCAAAAATGCCATAAATCTGTTGTTTTTCAGACAAAAACTGTGAAAAATGCTTTTAATGAAAGGCAATTTTGGTCGAAAATGCCTTAAAAAAGGTAATTTTGGTCAAAACTGCCTTAAAATAGGTAATTTTGGTCAAAAATGCCTTAAAAAAAGGCAATTTTTGGTCAAAAATGCCATAAATCTGTTGTTTTTCAGACAAAAACTGTGAAAAATGCTTTTAATGAAATGCAATTTTGGTCGAAAATGCCTTAAAAAAGGTAATTTTGGTCAAAAATGCCTTAAAATAGGTAATTTTGGTCGAAAATGCCTTAAAAAAAGGCAATTTTTGGTCAAAAATGCCATAAATCTGTTGTTTTTCAGACAAAAACTGTGAAAAATGCTTTAATGAAAGGCAATTTTGGTCGAAAATGCCTTAAAAAAGGTAATTTTGGTCAAAAATGCCTTAAAATAGGTAATTTTGGTCAAAAATGCCTTAAAATAGGTAATTTTGGTCAAAAATGCCTTAAAATAGGTAATTTTGGTCAAAAATGCCTTAAAATAGGTAATTTTGGTCAAAAATGCCTTAAAATAGGAAATTTGGTCACAAATGCCTTTTTTTTTTTTTTTTTTTTTTTTTTTTTTTCCCATCCAGTAACCCTGGAGAGAAAATGTTTATTTAAATTCCTTTGTTTATCATCTGCTCCCTCTATAAGACTGCAGATGGCTACATTATTGACAATTTTTTTTTTTTTTTTACAATTTTTACAATTTACAATTTTTTTTACAATTTTTACAATTTACAATTTACATTTACATTTTTTTTTTTTTTTTTTTTTTACAATTTTTTGATATATAACTAGGACAAAGGTAACTTTATGGAGTTTATGAAATAAATAAATAAATTTTGGTACGTTGTGACTAGTAGATTTTCTTGGCAAGGCCAAGCGTTGCCTTGCAGAACAATTCTCTGTTGCATTGCAGAGCGATGGCGATCTAGTAGTCTGCATCTATACACCAAGTGGTGCCAGGTTTGGGATTCTTCTCCACACTCACAGACTCCATTTGTGATAATTTTGAAACGATGCAGGTATGCCTTGCATTCACCGTGTTCGGTGAGCACCATCGTTGTTCTGGCTGTATGTCGTAAGTTGGTCTTCCTTCTTGATGTTGTTGAAGGGAAAAATCTTTTTGTTGCTGCGCCTTTGCTGGAGTTGGCCCATTCTAGTTCCCAGCTTTTAAGCGAGGTTGCTCTTAATTCTTTTTAATATGCGAGAGAGGCACCACGAAAAATGATATAGTCTTATCTGCATCCAACGCTGCCTTCTTCGCATGCCCATCTGCTAATTCGTTGCCATAATTGCCAATATGAGCTTTCACCCAATTTAGCGTAACCTTCACCTTCAATTTCTGTTGGATGTTTCTCAATGTCTGACATATTGTAGCCGCCTCCCTATTATGGATTGCTGGGCTTTCCAACATATGTAGGCATACTTCACTGTCCGTAAAAATATCAATTGTTTCCATATTTTGGCTCTCTCTTTCATCAACATTGACCTCAATCCATTTCACAGCTTGAAGCAGGGCCCACATTTCCGCCTGGTTATTACTACACCATTCTGCTAATTTGAAACCCTCTTTATAGTGTTCGATTCCATCTTTTAGAACGACAAATGCGCACCCGACGTTTGTAGGAGGAATTTTACTTCCATCCGTATATATTTGCATTCTCGCTGCTACGTCCAGTGTGTTGACTGGTATTTCGATAGCATCAGTTGGGTGTGGCCAGTCCTGAACTTCAAGTAGTCGCTCGACTTTGTATTCTGGCAAGGTGGTGACAGCTGGATTGCGCACTAGATAAAGTTCTGCGACCTCACAAATTTGCAGGTCGATCGGGATCATCATAGCGAGGAGTATGCTAGCTTCATATGATGTTGTTCTGTGTGCTTTAATTATTTTAATGGCCATTTGTCGTTGTACGCTCCTTAGTTTCTCTTATTTCTTTTATTTTGAGTGCACTGGACCAGACGGGGGCGGCATATGTCAAAATCGGTACAAGGGCTCCTTTATAAATGATGGTTAAGGCTTCATGACCAATGCCCCAATATAATTTTGCTGATCGTGATAGCATGTGTATCAGTTGAGCTGATTTCTCACAAATGTAATTTATGTGCGGTTTCCATGACAGGCGCTTGTCGATCCAAACACCTAAAACCTTCATTTTGTCAACCTGAGATAGTTTTCTCCCGGCAAAGAAGATGTTTACTGGTTTTATTTTGTATTTACTCGTTACATGAAGCACTTGAGATTTTTCTGGATTGAAGTAAATTTGGTTTTTTCTAGACCACCTCCTTATGACATCCATTGCTTCATTACCTAGAGCCTCCATTTCCTCTTCAGTCTTAGCTTTAATCATGAGTATCAAATCATCGGCAAATGCTAAAGTCTCAATGTTATCAGAAAATCTAGTTTTAAGAAGAGAATTATACATAATGTTCCAGAAGAGAGGGCCACAGCAGGACCCTTGGGGGCAGCCTTTTTCCATTTTTCTGGTGAATTTAGCGGTATTAGTAAAGAAAAATACCTGTCTGTTATCAAAGTAGTTTCTTGATAAATCATATAGATTTTTTGGGCATTGGTTTTCCACTAGTTGGATTAGGATTGAGTCCCAGCAAGCAGAGTCAAATGCTCCCGCGACATCCATGGATATTAACAGCGTCTGGTATCCTTTTATTGACATATTTCCTCAATTTTACGCCTGATGTAGAATAGTTCGTCTGTGGTGTTCCTTTGTGGAGTGAATCCGAACTGGTTAGGTGACATGAAATTCTTCCTAGACATCCAGTGGCGCAATCTGTTGGTGAGAAGTTTTTCTAAGAGTTTCCCATTTAAAGGCAGCAGACTAATTGGTCGATACTTAGAGGCATCCTCCGATTTTTCCTTGCCTGGTTTTGTAAGCAAGATCATTTTTGAAATTTTCCATCGTTCTGGAAATTTCCCTTTTAGGAGACATAAGTTATATAGAGCTGTAAATGCGAGTGGAAGGTGTTCAAGGGTCGCTTCTAAGATGCTTCGAGTGATGCCATCCATTCCAGGGGTCTTGTTTTCGTTAAAGTCGGCTAGAGCATTTTTAATTTCTAATGTAGTAAATAGTTTATCATTTATATCCGAATTGTATTGTAGGATTACATCTTTTACGGAGGGCTGGGAATCTTGCAAGGAGTTCTTCGGAACAAATTTATTTAATATTAGTTCTATTGTGTCATCCATGCCTTTAGTAAATTCTCCATTAGTATTCTTAAGAGTGGTCAGAATTGTAGCTTTTTGTAATTTCCCTGCAGCTGCTTTGTAGACAGCATTCCATGGGTTAGATCGGTCAGTGGCGGAACAGTAAGCTTTCCAAGATTCCTTTTTAGCAATTTTAATTGCTGCAGTGTACTCATATTTTTTGGCAAAGTAAAGGTTTTTTCTCTCTTCTCTTAACTTTCATTATTTAAAGTAGTTTGATATTTTCGTCTAAGTTTGCATACCTCCTTTTTTTATCTGTAAGTTCTGGTGTCCACCAGGGGTTCGAGCGATTCCGATGAGCATTACCCTTCTTGTATTGAGGAATAGCTCCTGCACATGACTTGTTAATTATATTCATGAATGTATTTGCAACTTTATCAACATCCATGGATTTTAAGAATTCTTCACTAAGCTTCGCATCATATAAGGAGCTGAACATTTCAGGGTTTCCATTCATCTTGTAATGCAATTTCTTTGATACTTCTCTGTACAGAATTTCCTTGTATTTGTTCCAGTCAGCAGCTTTAGTAACATATCGGTTGCTTTTTTCTTTCATGCTTAACTCAGGCTGTATATTGATGATAGTTATTTTAAATGATAGTATTTCATGGTCCGAGGCGCTCTCATTTCGTCCATTTTCCCAGTTCGTGATATGTCTAAGCATAGAAGAAGAACATAAGGTTAGATCAATGTTGCTCTCACCTCTGCTAGATTTAAATGTGGGTTTATTGTCATCTTGATTCAATATAAACAGTGAACGGGAACTGATAAATTCTTGCAAAGCTTTACCTCTGTTATTGGTAAGTCTGTCGTACCAGATTGTAGATCTTGCATTTGTGTCAATACCAAACACCATATCATATTTCTTGTTGCGAATGTTGTTGTCCATCACTGTTTCCATAATCTGGAGACTACTTTCTATATTTTCCGAGTCTGGGAAATATGCACTAATGAGTGATATTTTTTGCTGTGTTTATTTGTAGTTCAACAACCACAAAGTCTTTAGTTGATAGACAGGTAAGCATTACCGCATCAATTTGAGGATTTTTCACAACAATCGTTGCTCGTGGCTTGGTTGTAAGTAAATCGCCCATATGGAAAACTCTCCAGTGCTTAGGGAATGTACAAACAGTATTTACTCGACAGTAAGGTTCTTGAATTAAAGCGATGTCAATTTTTTCTTCTTCCATAATCTTGCATATGTTGTTTGTTGCCGTTCTTGAGTGGTGAAGATTGATCTGAATAATATTGAGAACATAAATTTTATCATTCGTATGGTTAGCTATCATATTTCATAATCAATTGAGTCTTGCAATCTTCGTCTTAGGCCCTGATAGCATGGGCATGATGTATCTAACGCTGTGTGGTTTGTGTCGATCAGTGGTTGCTTAATTTTGTTAGCTTTTATTTGATTGTTCCTAATTGTACAGTTAACACACTTATATTGAGAGCGGTTGGCTTGGCATTCTTTAAGAGTATGTTCTGCTGAAGCGCAGATTGGACATGCTTTTTCTCTAGTGCAGTTTGATTGTTTACCGGCTTGATTCTGAGAACTGTGAAATTGCGAGCAGTGAAAACAGCGTCTTATATGGAGATTATCATTCACTCTACATACCGTATATTTTATTTTGAGTTTTCCTTCAAGCATTTTTTTTTCTTAATGACGGGTCGACCTCAACCACAGCGTGGCGTGCTTTTGTTTTCCTGCTTGTGACTATGGTCTTCAAATTGAAGATAGAATTCAGGGTAAATAGGGAATCGTTCTGTTTCCTTACGATTCCACACAGATTTTCGTGGTCGACTTCGTTGGGAATATCATAAATCATAATTCGAGGCAACGCTTTCGTTTTGGTTTCCGCTTTTAATAATTCGGGATGTTTATTGTTTACCTCTGTTATAACCTTTTGTGAGTCTTCTTTTGTTAAGGTCTCTAAGATTAGATTTCCGTTGATTGACGTCATTCTGGTTATTCCAATTCCTAGCTCTACTGGGTCGACTTTTTCTTTGAACAGTTCTTAGTGTCCTGATCAGGAGCTGTAGGTTTAATTATTACCTTGTAAGACGGTTTTGGGGGTCTGGATTCACTCGTCGGTTTTGAAGCTTTGACTATCCGGGAATAAGAGCCTGAGCATGTGTCGGCAGTTGTTGGACGCCGGAGGCTCGTGATTTCGTCGTTCAGATTCTTGAAAATAGTTCTGAAGTTTGAAATAGCATCCCTGAGTATAGTTTTAAACTCTGTTTTTAAGTTACCGGAATTTGTTAACACTTTATTATATTACCAATCGAGGCTTCAAAAAGAACGTCTGTATCGGACGCCATCTTGAAACCAAATGCCACAAATGTCACAAATGCCTTAAAAAAAGGCAATTTTGGTCAAAAATGCCATAAATCTGTTGTTTTTCAGACAAAAACTGTGAAAAATGCTTTTAATGAAATGCAATTTTGGTCGAAAATGCCTTAAAAAAGGTAATTTTGGTCAAAAATGCCTTAAAATAGGTAATTTTGGTCAAAAATGCCTTAAAAAAGGCAATTTTTGGTCAAAAATGCCATAAATCTGTTGTTTTTCAGACAAAAACTGTGAAAAATGCTTTTAATGAAAGGCAATTTTGGTCGAAAATGCCTTAAAAAAAGGTAATTTTGGTCAAAAATGCCTTAAAATAGGTAATTTTGGTCAAAAATGCCTTAAAAAAAGGTAATTTTGGTCAAAAATGCCTTAAAATAGGTAATTTGGTCAAAAATGCCTTAAAAAAAAGGCAATTTTTGGTCAAAAATGCCATAATCTGTTGTTTTTTTAGACAAAAACTGTGAAAAATGCTTTTAATGAAAGGCAATTTTGGTCGAAAATGCCTTAAAAATGCCTTAAAAAAAGGCAATTTTGGTCAAAAATGCCATAAATCTGTTGTTTTTCAGACAAAAACTGTGAAAAATGCTTTTAATGAAAGGCAATTTTGGTCGAAAATGCCTTAAAAAAGGTAATTTTGGTCAAAAATGCCTTAAAATAGGTAATTTTGGTCAAAAATGCCTTAAAAAAAGGTAATTTTGGTCAAAAATGCCTTAAAATAGGTAATTTTGGTCAAAAATGCCTTAAAAAAAGGCAATTTTTGGTCAAAATGCCATAAATCTGTTGTTTTTTAGACAAAAACTGTGAAAAATGCTTTTAATGAAATGCATTTTGGTCGAAAATGCCTTTAAAAAAAGGCAATTTTTGGTCAAAAATGCCATAAATCTGTTGTTTTTCAGACAAAAACTGTGAAAATGCTTTTAATGAAAGGCAATTTTGGTCGAAAATGCCTTAAAAAAGGTAATTTTGGTCAAAAATGCCTTAAAATAGGTAATTTTGGTCAAAATGCCTTTAAAAAAAGGCAATTTTTGGTCAAAAAATGCCATAAATCTGTTGTTTTTCAGACAAAAACTTTGAAAAATGCTTTTAATGAAAGGCAATTTTGGTCGAAAATGCCTTAAAAAAGGTAATTTTGGTCAAAAATGCCTTAAAATAGGTAATTTTGGTCAAAAATGCCTTAAAATAGGTAATTTTGGTCAAAAATGCCTTAAAAAAGGCAATTTTTGGTCAAAAATGCCATAAATCTGTTGTTTTTCAGACAAAAACTGTGAAAAATGCTTTAAATGAAATGCAATTTTGGTCGAAAATGCCTTAAAAATGCCTTAAAAAAAGGCAATTTTGGTCAAAAATGCCATAAATCTGTTGTTTTTCAGACAAAAACTGTGAAAAATGCTTTTAATGAAAGGCAATTTTGGCCGAAAATGCCTTAAAAATGCAATTTTGGTCAAAATGCCTTAAAAAAAGGCATGGCCGTGTGCCCGACAAGTGGGATGCAGGTTTCATTTAACTCAAGCTTGGTGGCGTGCAATTCAGAGGTTCGGGTTGACAGTCGATTATAAAAACGATACAACTGTAGGATCAATAAAATATGAAGTAAATTTTTAATTTTGATTTTTTTATTGTTATCCTACTACAAAATCGAAGGTATTAATTTTGGCCGACTTGGGCACCAGTTTTTGGCCGAATTAGTAACTATGGCTTTCGAGTGGTTGGCCGAGTTGGGCACGATAGTTGTCAAGTCGTTGGCCCAGTTAGATATATTTTGGGTCGTTGATGAAAATATTTGGCCCGGTTGGTTACCAGCCGGACATTCACCCCCAAGGGTAATCGGAAAACAGTCAACTTGTCATTTGTTTTATTTATTAAACTTTCCGCAGGACCGTTGAGGCCTACTCTCCCATTTGAAAATAAACTTTCAACTTTCAAAGTTGCGTTTCATGCACCATTTGTCATCCCGCCGTGCATAAAATCGTACTTTTTCCACCCCAATAATTTTTTTTTTTTTTTAATTTTTACTGTGCTTCTTTTGCAGGAAACGGTTGGGTCGGATGGAAAAACAGTTCGTTCCCGAAAAATTATTTTGAGCTCGTTTTCGAATTCGATACCGTCCGAAATTTCAGCCTTGTCAACATCTTTACTAACAACTGCTTCTCGAAAGAAGTTCAAGTGAGTACATTTCAATCTATTGCATCAGCTGATCTATATCTTGTCTCAATATTCCTTAGCTATCATTGAAAAATCGCATGAAAAAACCTTATAAAATGTCAAAAATCACTTAATTTCTTCCGATAACATCCCAATATCATGATATCATGACCACATCTATTGCACCCAGCTGATCTAAAGCCGCGTTCACATTGCGCCTAACGAACAATCGGAGGTTCGACCGCGAACAGCCCATGGATGGGAGCAATCAATGGGGTACGAACCTCCTACGAGACTCCGAACCTCCAAATCGGAGTGGGAAGTATATGGGAGGGAATTATAACGGAGTGGGAAGTATATGGGGGGGAATTATAACGGAGTGGGAAGTATATGGGAGGGGAAGTATACGGAGGGGGAAGTATAAGTGAGGGGAATATGGGAGGGGAAGTTTAAGTGAGGGGTAGTATAACAGAGGGTGAAGTATAACGGAGGGGGAAGTATAAGGGAACGAAAGTATAACGGAAGGGGATGTACAAGGGAGGGAAAGTATAAAGGAGAATTTTCCAAGTTTGTTTTTTCAAAGTTTTTTTTTCGAAAAAATTTCCTTTTTTTTTCTTTTTTTTTTGACAAATTTTCTAAGTTCTTTTTTCGAAAAAAATTTTTTTTAAGTGACAAGGTAGAAATAATGGGCTCTTTGGCCTAGGGATGTGCCTCTCGTAAAGGGTAGAAGTACGAAATTTCTCCCTACTAAAAAAATTAATAATTAAAAAGTGGCAATTTTTTTTACACCAAAAATTCCCAAAACAATATAGGAGTAATTGGTGAAAATTTGGTGAAAATCGGACCAACGGTTCGGCCGCAGCGAATTTTTTAAAATTTCAAACAGACTATCTCCGCCATTTTTTCGAAATTCAAAATCCCCTCGTTACATTCTTCTTCACCGGCTAAAGAAATTTTGGTGAAAATTTGGTGAAAATCGGATGAAAACTGTGGCCGTAAAGTGATCCGGAAAAAATGCTACGGACGGCCGGCCGGCAACACAGACAAGATTGAGATCGGTAAAATATTCGAATTGACCCTCCGGGGTCTGGAAGACCCTTCCCCAAAAACCCGACGTCGAGGGTATCACAATAACTTCTTTAAGGAAGTTAAAAATGATCAAAATCCCTGACATCCCCCCAAACGACCATTGGTTTTTGCTATTGTAAATCCGACGAACAAAAGTCACATTATTATAAATTCGAAGGTCCTAAAATCACCGTCGAGACTTCCCAAGAGGTTAAACCGTTAATGGGTACACTTATGCAAATTGGAGAGGTCTCAAGGGGCGATTCGAAGTAGTTGCCGAGTTCAATCCGGATATTTTAGCCCACCCAAAAAAAAAAGAAGTTTGAAAATTTTTCATTTTT
>JACGAQ010002400.1:0-41835 GCA_014119065.1 Orius insidiosus
CGAATGCGATACGCTTCGGAATATGAGTCTTGTACGAATCGTAAATAGTGGGCGACGGTGTCCGGCCGTCTCCGGGGTTAATATGAAAGGGCGGAATCTGTCTGGACGGTGAACGGGGTCCGCATACATTTAAAGGCCCGGGTTGAATTCGCTATTCCGATCTTCTTCCCCTTGAAACGGGAGTCGACTTACCGCATTCATATTACTACTTGTCTCTTGAGCCTGTCGAGTCAAATTTAAGTGCTTCCAGGACGTGACAGGGGACGCGTCTTAAATTCTTGGACATTTGAATAGAAATTTCTTTTATTAAGGCCTCGATATTTTTGGCATGAGGTTCATTAATGCAGTTTGATTGAAAACTATTGTTCAGTTTGAACCCTTTCACCTCATGTAGACTTTCCATTGTCCTCTCAGCATAATGGGGACGTTTTTGGTCTATTACCATAAGTTTTTCTTCCGTCAAAGATAAAAGATCAGCTGCTAATTTTATGGCTGTAAAAAATGTTTTCTTTTCGGAATGCACAAGACGTGGCTTGTTGTCTGAGCAAACAGGGTCCCCAGAGCGCAGCTGTCCTTCGCCCCGGATGAAAGAATTATCTTTATCTTGATTGTCCTCGAAATTGCCTTTTTTTTTCCTCCCCGCTCTTTCCCTGTTTACAAAATTTTCCCTCTCCCGGTTATCGCGCGCTTGTCACTCGAGCCGGGCAATTTATCAGCGAGGAAGTGTAATGAGATAAAAGAAGAAGTATTGTTGGGGGGTAGCTGATTATTAAATAATATGTAAGATAAATGTTATATATAAGATAAATTGTAGTTATATAGTAAATATTATAAAGATAAATATTTAGGTAGGTGGTATGTAATTGGGGGGAAGGGGACTTTAATCTTTGTATCGGACTTACCGCTGAGGGAGCTGAGCGAAGATGGTAGCTAGACCGAGATTCGTCAACAGGCCTCGATTTTCAGTAATTTCCATCCGACGAGGGATCTCTCCCCACTCCAAGGGACTCTTTATTTTCCGGGAAGGCATCTGATTGCTGACCCGGCATTTGATGGACTTTATAGTTTTTATAACTATTTCACCGGGTCAGCAGAGCCTCCCTCGAAGAATCCCTAATAAGAGGAGAGACAGGGGGAGATTGGAGATTTTGGTCCATTTTAATCATTACATATTCTCCCCCTACGTCGCAAAACCCGACGTCCCCGTCGGAAAACTTACCTCCGAGGGCCTGCTCACAGTCCCCGGCCTCTCTTACATCCCCCAGCGTACCTTTTGAAAAAAAAAATAAAAAGGGGGAAGGAAATTTGAACAGAACTACATAATACCTAACTTAATACATACAGAATAAAATAAAAATAATAAAAGTCTATTCTAAAATGATTAAACTAATATTAGGCTGGGGCCACTCACTTTGGAAAATTCCTTTATTATGTGACCCCTATACCTTTACAAGATAGAAATATTAAATTTAAAAAAAATCACACAAAACCATATAAAAAATAAAAACATTTTTATTTTTTATTTTATTTTTTATACACTATATCTAAAGTAAAAAAAAGAAACAAAAATTTGGACAAAAGGATGCCAACTTTCCCATCTCAATGACATTTATCCAACTCAGGCAGTGTTTTTATGAGAGAACTTCACCTTCTGGCATAGCTTAGCCGATACCAACACCGACTAAGCTTGGGGCAGAAAGAAGAGGCGCCTTCCACGAAGCCCCCTCCTACCTGAGCTGTGCCACCAACCTAGGTCCACCGACATCCCTTTACCTCATCTTAATACTTAAAACTTAAAAGTGACTTGAGCGTGAGTGTGGCCATCCTGAATTATTACAACGCAAACCAAAATTTAACATATTCACATTATGACATGATTTATTTTTGATGACTGAAGAATAAAAGTTGAATAAAATGAAATTCAAGTGAACAAAACAAAAAGATCTATTATATAAAGTATGAAGTATATAACAATTTAAAAGGGGATTAAATTGTTTTACATAACTTACATACAAAAATTTATTCAATATAAAATTTTCAATATAAAATTTATTCAATACAAATATTTATTCAACTATAAAAAAATTTCAGGTCCTATGCCACACTCAGCTGTCAAACAATCTAAACTATTTAACTAAAATTTTGTCTTTCTCTGTTAACAAAAACCCAAAACAATGTTACTATTTTATTTAAATTGGTACAATAAATTATTCTAAATCCTACCTTATTATTACGTTGGCCTGTCGACAAATCTCGGCGTCTCTGCTCCCTCATATATAATTTTTTTTTGATAAGTCCGAGTTGTTATTAACCGTGAATACACCGATTTTGACAATCCTAACTAAATTTTCTTTTAAAAATATCAAAGTAGGGGGGGAAAATTAAAGAGTTTGCTAAATAAAGAGGGGCAGCGTGAGAAATTTTTTGTTTTTTTGCATTTTGTTTGTTTTATATTGATATTGCAAGAAAGCCAATTCCCTTCCTCATCCTTGAAGGAAGTTAAAAAAAAATTAAAATTCGCAAAAATATCGTGAGAAACTGCCCTCGTGTCGTCTTTCATTTTTCTTCCTTAATATCAATTACGGCGAGACAATACTGCCGTTTTAAAATAAATATCTTCTCTTTTCTAAAAAATTTCTTTTCTTCTTTTTTTCCACGAGGGCCTAATATTAACAAAATCCTAAAACTATTCCTTCAATCCAATCTGCTTCAATCATGTCGAGACCCAAACAAGCCCTAAGTATGGTAAAAAAAAATAAAATGACTCTAAAATATGCCAAATGATAATAAAAATTTTGAAACAAACACAATAAAATAAATTAAAAAGAAAAAAAACTATTTCCCACTGTGCCAAGTGGTCTCCAGGGTCCGAAATTATATCATACTGATATCTGCGGCATAGCCGGCCTTTTAAAAAACAATTTTTCGAAACCACTTGTATCCTTCCTGAAGTTCTTTCTTAGAACAAGACGCGACCCCCCTAAGCATTTGGCTTCCCCTTACACCAAACACCCAGGAGTTGGTTGATTCGGGGCCCACAAAACGGAACCCCTGGAGGAGAAGGTGTCACGACATACTGTCGCCTTCAAAGAAAATCTTTGGCGTCCCCCAAAAACTCGTTTACGAACCCTTCTGAGCTCGCAAACGTAGAGAGAGAGATGGATACGACTTACTGTCATCTTCGAAAAGAATAAAATTTTCCTGTTGTTTTCTCGTTAAAGGAAAATTTCATCCTTCGCGGCGTCTCTCTTTAAGCACCCTCACGGAACCTACAAACCTCTTTCCATGAAGGAACTTCTTCTCCCGTTTTAATTCATTCCTAAGGGAGGAAAACCTTAAGTCGCGCTCGAGGACCGGACCAAAGGTCCGTAATAAACAAACAAATAAATCAACAATCAAATATATATATAAAAAAATATCCTCTTCAGGAAGGGTTAAACCTGTTCCCGACAATTTTGGGGGAACTAGGCAATTCTCTGCAATATGCCGACGCGAAGCAAAGCCTGGCACCCTAGAGGAGAATGGGCTCGGGGCTCAGGGCGCCTCTGCCCCAGGACATCCACAGGCGTAATACCTTTTAATTCGTAAGTTGACCGCTTCATTTGTCCATTTCCCATTCTTTACAAGTTTTTGGTATCTCCGCACGTATTTCTTGGAATCTGGAGATGCTGGAGATGTTTTGGCCAGACAACATCCAACATCTCCATCTCCAACTCGTGCATAACTAGATGGTATGTTAGGAGAACCTACTTATCCCTCAAGGAACTTTGCTGTGGTATTCGCGTCAGCCTTGACCATTGCTTTGGCCACAGAGAACTTAGTGGTCATGCAGGTCCCGACGATGATGAACTTTCTCGAAGAAACAGACTGATTTAAAGGTAAAAACTACCTAATACTCAATAAACTATATTCATAAGGTGTATTCACGTGTAATAATATAAAAAAAAATTGGGGGGGGGGAAAATTAATGAAAATTATATTAATGAAAAGTGAATAAAATTGAAAATCCTCTCAAACACTTCCACCGAAACAACAAATAGTTGCTTCCCTAACTGGTTAGTGGAATTTTTTTACGTTGAGAGGAAACTAAATTTTGAAAAAAAACAAATTTGGTAGAGCGAAGAGGACCGGCAACGTACCTTGCTTGCACTTCCTGTAAGGAAGACGGCCGCCTCCACCACTTGTAATGGGATAAAAAATAGAGAAGTAGTTGTTGGGGGGGTAGCTGATTATTAAAATAATATGTAAGATAAATGTTATATAATAAGATAAATTGTAGTTATAAAGTTATAAGAATATTAGGTAGGGGTATGTAATTGGGGGAAGGGGACTTTAATCTTTGTATCGGACTTACCGCTGAGGGAGCTGAGCGAAGATGGTAGCTAGACCGAGATTCGTCAACAGGCCTCGATTTTCAGTAATTTCCATCCGACGAGGGATCTCTCCCCACTCCAAGGGACTCTTTATTTTCCGGGAAGGCATCTGATTGCTGACCCGGCATTTGATGGACTTTATAGTTTTTATAACTATTTCACCGGGTCAGCAGAGCCTCCCTCGAAGAATCCCTAATAAGAGGAGAGACAGGGGGAGATTGGAGATTTTGGTCCATTTTAATCATTACAGAAGATTTAATGTAATTACTTGCGCTCTCGGCAGTGGCTGTGGAAAAGAAAGTTCACATGGTAGAAAGAGAAGGCCCCGAACTGACTGATTTATGTGATACCAGGAATCATGGCTCTAGAGAAGAAGAGAGAAAAAAGGAGAGATGAAACGAGAAGGTGGGAGATATTTATTTTATACATCTGTTCACTTGGGAGACATAATGTCCTCCGATATATCCTCCTGCTTTTAGACTTGACAGACAAGGCGACCCTCTCGCGATCGCGATAATGGACCCGGGATACCGTCTTTTTACCCAATTTAACTTCTCGGACCGAATATGGAATGTCCGGGACAGACGTTCTTCTCCACTGCGATGACTCTACAGTTGATGCTGACAGTTGAAGACTCCTTGAAGAGAGGCTCCGTGTGTAATGCGGCGTGACTTCCCTTCAGTGTAAAACATTGTCTGGACGGGACACGAGGTCTTGGCAGACCTCCGTCACATTAGCAACTTTGATAATTTTCTCAAAAAAAAGATGACCGTGAAACTGTTTAATTTGGTGAATCAGAAAAGCCTGAGATGGAGCGACCAAGTTCTTCATAAGCATACATGAATGTAAATGAACCTCCCCTCCTACTGAAACCTCTCGGGGATTAGACTGTTACTCCTCATAATACAAGTTTGTTATACGTTGTTCTTTTTGAAAATCGTAAACTGCGACAAGGTCCGACCCTCGTCAGGTGACATTCAAGATGACGCTACGCTTTCATTAGCATCCATCAACCGGGAACAAAAGGTCCGACGATCCCCCCGCGCGCACCCACCTTTCACACTTCCATTTTAATACTCTCCCTCTAATCCGAGGCCTCTTGCTAATGAGCACGAGGTGGAAAACATTGTAATTCATTATGATTTATACCTGTCTCCCCCTCTCCACCCGGGAGACAAACATGGTGAAATATTAACAAAATAGAGAAAACCCCCAAGTATTATTTATAACCAACATCATCCTTTTTCACATTCTCTTTTTATTAACAAAACAGAGCGCTCAAGTGGATGCTTGTGGACATTCAGAAAATCTGCTTGGTTCCAAAACTGCACGAGTGTCCAGCGCTTGAGGCCTTTGGCAACTCCTGCCGGACGGTTTTTTAAAATTTTGTCCTTCTCATCAATA
This sequence comes from Orius insidiosus, assembly GCA_014119065.1. NCBI lineage: Eukaryota > Metazoa > Arthropoda > Insecta > Hemiptera > Anthocoridae > Orius > Orius insidiosus. The sequence continues at coordinate 5,778 of JACGAQ010002400.1, forward strand.
AAAGTGTTTGTTTTTCCAAGTAGGCCATTTTGAATCCCTAAAGACCGGAGTCAATACCCAAAATTGAATCTTTTTCGAAACGCAATAAAAACACACAACTTCCGTTCACTCCACTCAGTGAGGATTGGATCAGAGAACATTAAGGAGCAACAGTCCAGCTGAGACCTTTCAGAAAAATAGCTCATTAACAGCGCCCAGAGGGATCAATTGAAGTGGGGGCCCCTTTCGCTCTCACCCGGATTGAATAGAAAAGGCCTAAAGCCGGATACATAAAGACAACTCCCCACATCGGCCATTTTACTCTCAACCGAATTAATATTGTATTTTAAGATTACATATAAATCAAACCATATCCTTTTTTTAAGCAGGAAGTCGTATATTTCGAGTATGTCCGTTTTTAATTTGAAAATTCGTTTTCGAGCAATCCAACCGTGCACTAATTAAACAATTTTTTAAAAATAATAAACCATTGTTCAATTTTTAAACACCTCCTGTAAATGCGATTATTCCAAGTTCATTTTAATCGGTGAAAAAATTTTTTTTTCGTATTAAAAAAACGATCGAGGGATAAAACGACAGAGGGCAAAAGCGTCGAGGCGTTTGATTGGATACAAATGCCATGGGGTTGTGAAAACGTGTAAATAAAAGAGTGGAGAGTTAAAAAAAAAGGCGAGGGTGGGCGATAGAGAAGAGCGGTTGAGTGATTTACTATTGACGGCTCTAGTGAGCGATCAGTCATTAATGACCGTTCACTCTTTTAAAAACACACCCTTTATATCAAACCCGTCTCATGTCACTTGAAAACACATTGAAATTGTCTTTTTTCACCCTATAAAAGAAAAAAAATTAACGAGTCAGACTCCATTAGTGGAAAACTTAAATATTCATCATGATGAAAGCTTGAATCATTGAGCTTGTCAAGGATAACAGGTGATAGTCGCGAATTGACCTGTTGGTCGATAAAGGAACTATTAAGATGAATGGATTCATGATCAAATTTCCCTTTACACGGTTTAAATTATTGAGCAAAATTGAGGCGCTCCGGATACGATGGGCGAACTCGACATCGGACAAATTTTTTAACTTCCTTAAAGAAGTTATTGTGATACCCTCGACGTCAGTTTTTTTTTCATTTTCAGATTCTAGACCTCTTGGTGAATACACCCATATAATTTTTATGTTGAGTTCGCCATTTTTTCTCCATTAAATACGTAAAAACCGAAACTTTAAAATTGTCGAGTTCGCCCTTCGTATCCGGAGCGCCTCAATTGTGTCCACTGTATTTGCTGGTGAAGCCGTTCTTAACTTCCAATCATGTAGGACTTTAAATACCTTCGCTTCCCGTTTTGCGACATGCAAAAACTGTCAATCTGTTGGGGAAGAAATGAACTACGTGATGATCGCATCAATCGTCGCTTTCTGTGCTTTGCTGGGCGCTGGGAGCGGTCGGGGAGAAGTGAGGGACAAAGAGAGGGGAAAAGTGCTGCGCCAGAGAATCCGAAAGGGCTAATTATTCGGGAGTTCGGGGTCATACGAAAAAAATGCTCATACAAAAATTTATTGCCCCACCAAAAACTGGCAAAACTGCTGATTCTAGAGCAGAAATCTAGGATAACGGCTGTTTTCTTTCTTCCTACGAAAAATTTGACGCTTTTTCAAATTGTTCATCAGGGCCTCCAGCAACGTTAAAGCCTATGCAGTGACCAAAATCATGGTATGCAAGGTGGTGTTTTTTTTTAAACAATTTTAATTAGGAACTTATTCCATTAAGTAGGTGGACAGAATCACTCCCTTGAGATAAGCCTAAAGTCGGGAATTAGACTAATCCGTTTTTGAGATTTGTTGTCGGGTGTGCCACTTGTTAAAGGTGTCTCCTCGCACTTTTCGCCCCCCTGCCTTTCCCCATAGCGAACTAATCTAATTAGAAAAGGAGGATCTCCCGTTGTAAATAAAGAAGTGAGGATCCTTTCCTGAATTACAATAGGGCTTTCGCTCTTCCCTCTCTCCCGTGTGTGCGTGTGCTAGCGCGAGGCAATTGTCTGTAATTGAGGTTATAAAACAAGAGAGGGAGTCGCTCCCTCCACCTTCTCTCGGACCCCGGAGGCGGCTAATAGGAACATTCAGATGCAGCGGGACAACTCGAAACCCTCATCCTTACTAATCAACACCTCTCTTCTACTCTTCCTTTTATTGCATCCCTATCTTCTTTTATTACACGACTAAGGACAACTGTACCAACGAATGATATTAAATCTTTCCATCTCGCAATTTTATAAAATCTCATTCTCCTTATACCTTAACATTGTCAACCGGAAAAACCAGGTCCTAAATTTCTGGTCTTCGTTTTACCGAATTTTCGGGCGTTTTCCACGGATTTTTGGTGGGGAAAACCTTTTATCTCCAGACTTCCATAACAGGAGCAGATTAGAGGATAAGTCAACGAGAACCATTCCTTCTTACTAAGAACTGCTCATAGTTTGCAATTGAGGCGCTCCGGGTACGAAGGGCGAACTCAACATCGGACAAGTTTTTTTTTTTCATTTTCAGATTCTAGACCTCTAGGTGAATACTATAATTTTTATGTTGAGTTCGCCCTTTTTTCCCCTTTAAATACGTAAAAACCGATATGCGGCAAAGCTCTAACTGCGATATCCGAGCGGATACGAAGGGCGAACTCCACATCCTAGTCCACAGCCCCCACTCCTTTTTCCATTCCAGGGCATGACTTTTCTGTTGAGTTCGCCCGTAACATAAAACTTTACAATGCGAATATCTCGAAACTACGTTTTGTTGAGTTCGCCCTTCGTACCCGGAGCGCCTCAATTATTCTACTCTAAAGAGAAACTTCTGCAGAAGAATAAACGTCAACGGAGGAAGAGAATATCTTAACAAAAAAAGTAAAAGTTAACAATATTGAAGAGAGGGGAAGTTGAGAAAACCTTATTTACTTAGAAGGGAAGACTAACACGGTAATTATCTTTAGGTACGATTTGGTTATCGGCTAAGTGAGCGAGGGAAGAAGGGTTTCCCCTGTTTAATTCCGTACAAGTGGGTTGAGGCGTTAACATTTATGTGATGGGAAAGGCAGGAATAAGGGGAAGAGCGCGGGGTGCGCCTTAGAAAATAAGCCTACTCCGTTGAAGAGCACCGCCTTGGGAGTGCTAACACTTCCTATCTCCCTTCAACGATAAAGGATACTCCCCCTTTCGGGCAGTGCAATTCCCTGCATGTCTAATTACTTAAACACTTCCCCGTTCTCAAGTTTCAACATTTATAAAAATGGAAGAAAGTGAGGTATTTTTGGAAAGGGTGTTTAGTTATTTAGAGGGTGAAAGGGGGTTGCGACGTTTGACAATAATTCATCAAGAGTCCGTCAGTGTCCGAGGGATCAATACGGTGACAGACACGCCTGTCCGTCAACCTAGCCTTCGTCACTATAGCAACCAAGGCTCTCCTCCCTCCAGTCCTCGAAACTCACCCCACAATTTCTATTTTCAACCCCCCCTGGTCACCCACTTTTTTCTCTGTATGACCCGCAAAAAAAGAGGACAAAACAGAGGGTGATTATAACGTTCGAATATATCAACGTGATTGATTCGTCCTCTCCCTACCGTATTATTTACCGTGAGGGCTTTGTTTATGCTCTGGAACCGTCGAACTAAACCGGCGGCTCTCCTCTTCCCCTCTCACCCACGTTCCGCAACGCCCTTCAACTCTTTTAATAGAGTTACATACGCTCAACCTGATGGATGAGTCCAATCACGTCACCTGACTTATTGTTGCATTTATAACCACTTGTTTATGACTCCGGGACGTCTCTTTTTCTTCTGTTATTGATAGCCCTGGGACACTTTTTATATTCAAAAAACGTTTTTTATGACTTTTTTTTTATTTACAGACTCTTTATTTACTTCAATTTTAAAACACCCGGAACTCCACCACCACGACATAAAAAAACCGCGAAAATGATGACCTTGAGGGAATCGAATTTTTGAGTCACGATCCCTCGCGCGTCTTAATCGATATCGTCACCCTGTCATTGTTCGGACAAAACGCCCGACGCCGCCCCCACCTTTCCCGCGTCAACTTATCCGACTCAACCCTCTCTTTAAACTTAATTACAACACTTTCAGGATCAAACGAAAATTGATACCTTAGACTCGCTTTTAACCAATTTACCTACGACGGCGTCGACGTATAATGAAATTTACATATTTATTATAGCGAAAGGTATAATGCGGTGAAAACCCTCCCCCCACAACAAATGACGTTTTGGATCGTTTTCACAGAATTCTAATCGTATTAGCACCTCCTTTTTACGACAAAAGGGCCGATTAGCGCTTTTTAATCAAATTAACAAAAAATAATTTAAATTATTCAAATTAACTAATGTAGAACGAAAATAGAAACATAAATGATTAAAAGTGCATAAAATAATGACTGGCCTTAAATAGTTTAAAATACTCTCATCGGGTTGACATACTCCTGACGCAGACTGATCGATACACCCAGAGACAGACACTTTTGTCTCTCCGGATACTTACCTGAAAAAAAGAAATTAAAATAATTTAAAAAGTTGAATTAAAAGAATGTGAAGAATGAAATAAAAAGTTGGAAATTCTTGTGACATTCAAGGCCTAACGAACGTTTCCTTCAAAGGCGAGCAGGACACGAAACCTCATTTTGCACTTAAGGCCTCAAGAATTCCCTACTTAAACAATAAGAAACGTGTTTTTTATAAGATTTCTAATTAGCGGTTTTGTATAAAACGCATTTTGAGTAGGGGCCGAAAGAGGGGTGATTCAACCCTCAACGGCTACATACGCGAATTAATTTCAGTTGAGATCCATTTGAGCGTCCCAAGGGGAGTTTATAAGGGCAGCAGAAACTATTTTCGTCAATAAGTTCAAAATAGACCAATCCCTTCTTAATTAATCTAGAATCCAGAATTTCAAAAATTCTTAAACAAATGTCACACCTGATTATCAGGGATGTTTAAAAAGAATGGGCCCAGCCTGATGCTTTCGCTATATTGCCATGTGTAAATGCCGCTATGTGCACATGAAAACTATAGTGTAGTGCCCAATCCCCTGTGACAACATCTGATTTTCAGGGATGTTAGATAAATTTCGAGGTATCCTCGTGGACATTCCGAGGATTGCAATGACATCACCACAAAAAAGTACTGGTTTGAAGAGCTCACAACGAAAACTTCCTTAAAGAGAAGTAAAATATAGGAGGGGGAAGTATAACGGAGGGGACGTACTACGGAGGGGGAAGTATATGGGAGGGAAGTATAACGGAGGGGGAACTATATAGGAGGGAAGTGTAACGGAGGGAAAGTATAACGGAGGGGAACTGTATGGGAGGGGAAGTATAACGAAGGGGGTATGGGAGGGGGAAGTATAACGCAGGGGGATGTATAAGGGGGGGGAGTATAAAGGAGAATTTTCCAAGTTTATTTTTAAAAAATTTTCCGAGATTGGTTTTTTTTCAAACATTTTCCGAGTTTTTTTTTTTTTTGTCAAAAAAGGGGGAAGTATAAGGGAACGAAAGTATAACGGAGGGGGATGTATAAGGGAGGGAAAGTATATAGGAGAATTTTCCAAGTTTATTTTTAAAAAATTTTCCGAGATTGGTTTTTTCCAAAAATTTTCCGAGTTTTTTTTTTTCAAAAAAGGGGGAAGTATAAGGGAACGAAAGTATAACGGAGGGGATGTATAAGGGAGGGAAAGTATATAGAGAATTTTCCAAGTTTTTTTTTTGAAAAATTTTCCGAGGTTTTCTTATTTAAATTTGCGCTTTTTTTCTGAAAAATTCTATAAGTTCTCTTTTTTTTCGAATTTTTCAAGTGTCAAGGTAAAAATAATGGGCTCTTTGGCCTAGGATGTGCCTCACGTAATGGGTGGAAGTTTGAAATTTCTCCCTACTAAAAAAACTAATAATCAAAAAGTGGCAATTTTTGACACCAAATCGGTAAAGATCATATTCGATTTGACCCTCCGGGGTCTGGAAGACCCTTCCTCAAAACCCGACGTCGAGGGTATCACAATAACTTCTTTAAGGAAGTTAATTAATACAGCGAATATAGGCTGGGCCTATTCTACCTCTTACACCTAATAATCGTCGGTAATTTTTATTTGTAGATGAATTCATTGATGATGCAGTTTCTTGGCACACTGCCTGCTTATGTAGTACTGATGGTAGACAAAGCAATATAGCGAAAACCCCTAGCTAGGCCCATAACCTTCCCATTCTTTGGCAACTGCTGCATTGTATTGTCATGGTAAATTTGAAGGTGTAGGGAAAACGAACTAATCATGGCTAATTTTAGATCCAAAATAACAGAAAAATGTTGGGAATCCGTTGGCGAATTCGGAATGAAATAGGGGTTTCTATTTTTTTGAGAAAATAACTTAAATTCTTGTTTCACGTCTATAAAGGGGATTTCGAACAATAGTTTTAAAAGGACAATGAAGTTTAATCCGATGTGCCACTGGGAAAGTTTCCCTAAGTCCCTGATCCTCTCGATATCAACAAGTTATCTTCTTCAATCTTTGGGTGGATAAAACCCTCATGAACAGGAAAAAAAAGGTCGCCTTTTTTTCACCAAACACCCTTCGAGGTCAGGGTTTAAATAGAATAATTCGTTGAGGGGATTTAATGAAACGAGGACGAATTTTTTTTTTCTAAGTACTGTTTATTTTTGAATAATGTTGGCCGTTAAACATTTTTGAATTGAGGATCTATGAGTGTGGATTGTCATCATTTATTAAAGGACTCGAGAGTTTGAGTTATAGGAGACCGCTGGTGGGACGTCACACGTCAAAAAATCCCTCTCGCGCACACGTTTTTCTCCCGGTGTCTATTCTGGTCCCTCTCGAGAAATACCCCGGGTATCGACAATCTGTTTATACCCGGACAGTCTTAAATCAATCTTAAGATAGGGATCAGAAAGACGAAATATCCGACATTTTTATTTATGGCGTCGCACAACGTTTTTTTCTCCTCTTCAAAGGAAGTCGGTGTCAGGTTTTATACACAATGAAAAGAAATTGTTAAAATTGGTGCGGTGTTGTATGTTAATTTGAAGTTTGTTAGTTCGTTTGATGGTCGCCAAGAGAGGGGTTTCGGTTTTGGTTGAGGCATCCGAGAGTCGAGTTTATTTGCGGCTTTGTAAACTGATCATAGTCGCGTCGTTTCATGTTCGGTGCAGTAGCTCTATGCAATTATTGCGGTGGAAAACATCGGCCGGGTAAAGTTGTCTGGAAATATGGGGTATGAGGCGGTCGGCGGGAAAGGAAAACCGGGGGGGTAATTGAAACGTTAATTTAAATAAAGGGAGATTGGATAGCCGTGTCGAACACAGTGAAGCCTCGGGGATAGTTGGTCCATCACACTCATCCGGCCGGCAACAGAATCCTCCCAGCTTCAAAACAGCACCATGAATAAAATCCCCTCGGGCGTCCGCATCTTTTGTAGAACTGAAATGCAACGTTCGCGATAAACGAGGACGAGAGATCAACCGTTGACAAACCCTATCAATAGTAGGCCCTTCATCTCTTTATATTTTCACTTCCACTGTTTAACCCCCCGTTTGTGTACGCAATTATTAATCCTCCTGCCCTCTAGACAGGGGACAGTGGTCACAAAAGTTGTCATAATGGAAATTTCAATTTGTATATCAACCTATATGACATTTTTCTTTTGACTTTCCCCATTGAATTTTTTTTACAAAACCTTTTTTTTTTATTCAATTATGACGATTGTACAACTAAAAAGAACAACATTAAAATCACGTTTGTCATCGATATTGAAACGGATGTTTTATTGAGTCTACGTTAAACGAAGATGAAAAATGTTTTTACTCCTGCTCTGACGGTTGTGAGTGATGCGGTGGCAGTGATTGGGAGGCCAGGGTGCGGACATATTGAAGAGACGAGGGGGGTGCTCCCGTGTATAACAAATGACGGGTAGGAAGCTATTGGAGTCCGTCAGTAGGTAATGGCAGGCATCACTCAACCTCTCCCCCTTTCAATCACCCTCCCGACTTCATATATTATTATCTTACGGATCGATCACTTGTCAAAACAAATCGATATTATGTCCTGAGGTCGAGCGGGAAAAGAAGAAAAACGGCCCGTGATTTACCGCAAGTGTCGTTCTCCCATTTAACCCAAGCACGTGTGACTATTAATCTCGCATCGCCTGTCAACTCTAAATAATAATTTCTTTACAACTGCAATGCACCAAATACACAAAGCATAAATGTCATCTTCTCAGCTCCTCTGCAGCAGTTGAAATCCAAACTACATTTGGCCAATCGCATTGTCCTTGGAATATGGACCAACCACCCACCAAAAGCTGTCAACACTTGACGTTTTATGACGTGACAAAGAACTCTTGAGTTTTCGAAACCGACAAAAAAGCTGTGGGCTTAAACTCGAATATAGAGATGCAAATAAGGTTTATTATCATACGTCAATCAGGCTGATCGGAAGATTTGACAGATAGTTACGATCCCATTGTTTATACCTCCGTTGTACGATTTACGCTCGAGCCGTTGAGCAAGGTGCAACGGTGAAAGGGACCTCTCTCGTGTGTAGGAGTTGAAGAATCGCCTTCGGCTTTTTTTATATTTTTAAATATTAAAATAGTTCTATTGTTGATGTAATTTAATAAGACGCGGGATAAAAAAACGGTCTGGAAGAGGATTGATTTAGAGGGATTGCGTGACAGATCTAATGAGATAATTCGATGGAGGAAGGACAAAGAGATTCTCCTTCAAAGGAAGTACAAAAGCGTAGGGACTTAATTCAAAATCCTCTCCCTTCGCCCTTTTCTCCCGCCCGTTCCAGGAACCTTTCCCGAAAACCCCCTCCGACGCCAACTGTATCGGACATAAGATTGAATTAATCAAAAACAGACACTGAGCTTTGTCAGAAGCGTTTGATAGAAATTGTTGGACTTCTGCACGATAAGGGCCCTCGAGGTAAAAAAAACTTTTTAACTCCGTCAAATCTACCACAAAGACAAATTTTAAATGATAAAAACCCCATTTTAGAGCGTCAATATTGAAGAGAAGGATCGCTGGTTTTATGAAACCAAGAGCCACTTAAATCGTGGGCCATGTCCAGCCCATTCGAAGCTTTTCGATAAGTTGTTAACGGCTCACAAAATTACTTATATTACGCAGGTAAAACCTTCCCGAGAAACACTAAAACGCTTCGATCTTCCCCAATAACCATTAAATTGAATGATCTCATTATGCATACGAGCGTTGTGATTATAGACTCGGAAAAAAAAGGTGATCAAGGATTTGGATAGAAACGTCGGTAGGATCGCCCCGAGGACCCTACCATTAAGGCTTCGATATCTTTTACATCGTGATCCTTAACCTTTTATGAGCTTTTTTTTCTCCCTCGACTGGAACAAAACATTTTAATCTACTACGGTTGTCAGATTGTCCGGATTTGGCTGCTAGCTGTTGGTCGTTTCATCGAACTAACTCGACGAATCGATGACAAAATTTTCTTTAAGAAATCATTCTTAACCCTTTCGAGACCGCGTCTGACGACGGATTCTCTGCGCGGAGCAGCACTTTTCCCCTCACTTCTCTCCGACCGCTCCCAGCGCCCAGCAAAGCACAGAAAGCGACGAGTGATAACATCATCACGTACTTCATTTCTTCCCCAACAGATGGCCAGTTTTTGCATGTCGCTAGCGCCACGGGATATAATATCTTAGAGATGCATATTTTGTGGGGTCAGTGATCAAGGACTCTGACTTTAAGGCCATCTTGCCCAATGTCTTTTTTAGATTTCGGTCATATATGCTATGGCATTGTTGCGAAAGCCCCCATCTGACCATATTCCTCTTCATCTCTGAAGTCCGTGAGGATGGAACCTTTTGATAATTTATTGAGGACTGAGACCTGAAGCATTATTAGTTCCGTCGAAGTCAACTCTAGATTTTTTATTATTAAGAGCTTAAAAGAAGTGGTTTTAAGTGATTCCCACCCGTGACTGCTTGTAACGGCGAGAGGAATGGTTAAAACGGGTGAGGGGGGGTTCAGTTCATTAGGCAAACTAGAGTTAGATTGACTCCGCTCTTGTTTCGGTAGCTCTTCTCTCTTTTCCGTCCCCCCGGTTAAATAAGTGTTATATATTTGTCCAATTAGTCCCCGGATCGAGCCCATTAAAAGCTTCCAGGTTCCTCTGGATTAATGCGATGTCGGGAGAAGGGACAAAAAAATGCCAATGAGGGACGACTTACGTGGAAGCCCCTTATTTCGAAACTAGACTCTCCCAGGTTGACACCGAAAGAGCGCTTAAAAAAAACGAACAAAAAAGGGGGAAAATATTCGTAAGTGGGGAGAAAACAGTCACCAAACTCGTCTACTCTGACGGACAGCCTCTTATAAGGATTACCAACATTCTCTGTATGATTAAAAAAATAAAGGATTATCAAAAAATTGTTTTACAACTTTTTTAATTTAAAAATCTCTTTGATATAAAAATTATATTTCTAAATTAGACGAGAATCTCAAAATTATTAAGGAAACGCTTAAATAGAGGGGGGCTTTGAATGGGGAAAAATGGGCAGGTCGACTTGGCTTCCGTCCAACTCGGCCCCAAGTCACGATCTTCTCAAATGGAATCAATAACTTTCCGAATCTCCCTCCTTTTTAATTACCAGTTTTTTATTTTTTGAAATTTTTTTTTCTCCTTGAAGGAAGTCTTAAAACCCTTAACGATCTGTTAAAGGTCATCCGTTTCCAATTTAGCATGCAAGACGCCTTTTTTCCGACTTCGACCTTTGCCCGTCGCTTTCTAGATCTTCACGAGTTGATAGCCTGAGCGACAAACATCAGGAAACCCGTGAAAAATACCAATGTGTCAATTATAAAACAATCACGTTAAACCCAATTTGTGCGCTTCAGGTGCGAAAGTGATTTTTTTTTTCTCGCCCAACTTTCAATCCAGACAATCCTTGATTCTGATCTGGAAATCAAATTTGCTCCTTTTACCCTTTCGAGACCGCAGGCGACTATAGTTGCCATTCGCGAATTTCTCTTGGAGACCGCAGGCGACTTTAGTTGCCCAGCGGGAAGCCTCAAGACAACGGATTTGCTGCAAGCTTAGCTTAGCGCAGTATCGCACAAGGCTTCAAATACGGTCTGAACAGCTTGGGAGAGTGTAAAAATTTGGTCCCAGGTGGTGGCTTTCCCGATAATGCCATAATCAGAACTGGGCTATTGAATGGCCATAACGTAAGTCAGAGTCCTTGATCACTGACCCCACATAGGCTGCATCTCAAGACTACGGTTTTGCTGCAAGCTTAGCTTAGCGCAGTATTGCACAAGGCTTGAAATACGGTCTGAACAGCTAGGAGAGGGGAAAAAAGCCCACGTAAGGGCTTTCCCGATAATGCCATAATCAGAATTAGGGCTATTGAATGACCCAACGTAAGTCAGAGTTCTTGATCACTGACCTCCCAAAAGTTGCATCTCAAGATTACGGTTTTGCTGCAAGCTTAGCTTAGCGCAGTATTGTGCAAGGCTTGAAATACGGTCTGAACAGCTAGGAGAGGGGAAAAAAAGCCTAGGTAAGGGCTTTTCCGGTAATGCCATAATCAGAATTAGGGCTATTGATTGGCCTTGTATGCTTGATCACTGACCTCAAAAAGCTGCATCTCAAGACTACGGTTTTGCTGCAAGCTTAGCGCAGTATCGCACAAGGCTTCAAATACGGTCTGAACAGCTTGGGAGAGTGTAAAAATTTAGTCCTAGGTGGGGGCTACCCCGAAAATGCCATATTCAGAGTCAGGGCTATTGAATGGCTTAACCTAGTTGAATGAGGATGAAACTAGAAAGATCCCGTTAGATCCACCCAAAATTTCAGAGTCCTTGACCACTGCTTCTCGATTTGACGCATTCCTATTTAGGGGAGTTGAAAGTAAACCGTTGGCCCTTTTCCTACCTAAGCAAAATTATTTACTCATCAAAGAGCTTCTATCTATTTTAAGATTCAAAATCGTATAAGTGCTATAATATAATTCAAAATGCGCTACTGAATAATTCGGTTCGCATGTGTGTGAGTAGTTTGCTGCATATTTAAATAACGTCTCAAGTTTACCTTGAAAGGAGACGGAGCGTAACCTATAATGAAACAAACAATCTTTGTTATGCAAATCGGAATCGATGGTTCGGGGGCTTTCTCAAATAGAAGACGGTTGATGTCAAAAAACAGGGGACGTCTAAGTGCCCTACTTTTTTTCTTTCTCCTTCCATATTTTGACTGACGTTGTTTTAATATTAGCATAACGGGAAAAGAATGAGGGATAAAGAAATCAAGAAGTAATATTTGGTCTGGTGGGGTCGCATTAGTCCGGGGAGGCATTGAGCTGTCACTCAAAAGGGAGACTCTGACCCTATCATGTCTATTTAAATTGATCGCACGCCTCCTTGACTAACCGGTCAACCCTCCAAAATCGATTTTTTTTTCTTCTATTTACTGAATTCATAACTTTGAAGATTAATACGAGAAGTTGATGTAGAGCCTGGAGTTGATTGGAGAAGACCGGGGTGGCATCCCCTAAATCAAGAAGCTATGATAAAACTTAGGACTGTCCCCTAGTAAATCACTCTCGGACGGTCATAAATTTTGACTTGTCCTCTACAACGTCAATTACAGAAACAGCAAAGACGTTTTACTAATTAGATAAAGAAAAAAAAAGGAAAGAAAGTCAGATTTATTTTTCTGGCTCAACAATAGGGGATGACATTGCCGAATGATATCCATCGATTATATGGGACAAGTTCCCGGTAAGTTTATTTTAAAATATACCTAGACGTTTGATTTATAATCAGAACCTGAAGTCTGCGGTGATTATCACGTGACGCCATACCGCCAGACTCGACCCTTTTTAATTATTTACAACTTAATTTATTGGTTTTTATTTAATTGCCTGTCTTTGTCAGGGGACGGGCTTTAAGACATGATGTTGTTGATTTATACGACTTGCATCAAGGAAAAAGATATATCGAACACGGTGAACAAACACGTCCCTTGGCTCACGTACACGAAAAAAAACTTTTCTCAGGTTTCTATGGTTACAAAAATTTTATGAGGAAGCCGCCAACGGGTGTTGGGTTCTTACGAAAAAACTCTTCCTTTTAACGATCTTCCCACGTCATCGGGAAGACAACGGCCATCAAACTGCAATTGTCATGTTAATAAACACTCGAGGACCTAAATTGAAAGGAGCAGAAGGGAAAAAAAGGGGTTTCGTAGGGCGGGAGGACATTTGCAAGTCATGTATACCAAAGGGAGGACTTGCACAACAACCGGAATATGATACAAGTCTCATTCCCGTTTGATCTAATTACTTCCGCTCGGTTCACTCCGGATTAATCGCGGCCAAAATGACATCAATCCATCAACTCCAACTTTTTTTTCCTTCCATGGTATAAATGAAACTAGAAAGACAAGTCCCCACGAGGTAGAAGTTTTCAATCCAGTAGTAAGTCGCAATCCATTTGATTCGAGCACATTGACTATTGATGGACCGTAGCGCCTTTACTACCAGCTACATCCTACAGCTAATACGGTTGGCTTGTGGAAGCTTGTATTTTTTCATTTTCGTGTTGTTTCCTTTAGCTTAAGGAGGTATGATGGTTTTTAAGTGAGTTGCTTTGAAAATTTTTCGTTGTTAACAACACGGTTTTCGGTTTTTCCCTTCTATCTCGGAAACCGTCGCTCAAAACGAAAAATGTCTTAAGTAAAAGTTGTAGGTACTGAAATATACTACATAAAATATCTTATTAGTTTTTACCGCCAGAGCAATACTTTAAGAGATATGGAAGTATTTAAGTTGGTTGCTTTGCAAATTTTTCGTTGTTAACAACGGTTTTCGGTTTTTCCCTTCTATCTCAGAAACCGTCGCTCAAAACGAAAAAACGTCCTAAGTAAAAGTCGTAGCTACGGAAATTTCCTACAAAAAAGACTTCATTGGTTTTTTTGTCAGAGCCAATACCTAAGGAGATATGAGGGTTCTTAAGTGAGTTGCTTTGCAAATTTTTCGTTGTGAGCAACGGTTTTCGGTTTTTCCCTTCTATCTCGGAAACCGTCGCTCAAAACGAAATAATGTCCTAAGTAAAAGTTGTAGGTATAAAGATTTCCTACAAAATTTTTTTTATTCATTATTTGCGTAAGAGCAATATTTAAGGAGTTATGAGGTTAAAACTAATAATCCTACAGATCCTGTCAGAAAACTTAAAACCTTCATATCTCCTAAAATGTTGCTCTGACGGAAAAAAACAATGAGATATTTTATGTAGTAAATTTCCGTAGCTACAACTTTTAATTAGGACATTTTTTCGTTTTGAGCGACGGTTTCCAAGATAGAAGGGAAAAACCGAAAACCGTTGCTCAAAACGAACAATGTACAAAGCAACCAACTTAAAACCCTCAATCCCTTAAGAATACAGAATGTATAAAAAGAAACTATCATCTGTTAGTTTTCATAAATTAACATTTTCTAAATGGTTCACCCGAGAGGGTTTTTTGTAAGCAAATAACAAAACGGTACTTTTCGATGATGATTCGAGTTTTTCATGGACGTTTCGAAGTATTCGTGACGTGTCCCCTTCTGCTCTTGACAATTCGTCACAGGACATATGGGATGAGTCGACATTCGGTCTTCCCTGTTTGTTCAACACTCCGCGCACCCGGTTTTTAATGACCCAGGAGTGAGGGGAAAGGGGGAAAAAAAAAGGTCTTTACGCAATTTCGTTAATTAAAAAAACCGTCTAGACGATTTTTAAGAGAAAAAGAATTTTTTTCGCTTTTAAGTTTCTAATTAGTGCTAATCAAGTGGAAGAGTAAATCTAAAAAAGTTGAAAAAATTTTTTGTTTACGTGGTTGCTATGCCGTTTAAACAGCTTCCGCAGCTACAGGTGGTCGGTGGGCAATTAAGGTGTGAGATCACGCCGTTACTAAAGCCTCTTCCTACGAGCCGAATTGAACGTTGAAAAGTTTTTTTAAACATTTTTGTCCCAGAGATAGAGAGTAAAAATCAAGGGTGTCAAGGGAGTTGCTAAGGAATAGAAAGAGGGGCGGTTGACGGACAGCATAAAAAGAGAGCAATTTTCTACGTAGTGGATCTGAATGGTGAAAGGGAGGAGTGAGGGAGGAAGAAGTAACCCTTCTTGTTAGAGTCGACTGTCCAGTGCAGGGGGGTCCGGCAACAGTGACGTCATGTCATCAACAACACTTCACTGTCATACGAAACGGGGGATGGTCAACGCTGCTGGACATGACAATCTAAGAATAGACTTCGCCTTACCCGATCCATTCTATCTCATAAGGAATCGCTACATGTTATTCTCCCAACATCTTTATCTGTATTAATAAACTGTCTTCTCCCTTTTTCCTATCCCTTGACTTTCCCATTGTTGCAAAAAAAGTGATGTTTTAGTTTAAAAAAAATTTGCTGCCACCAGTTGCAAATAAGATTAGACACTCTGTGGGTCAGTGGTCAAGCCAGCCTTTTTTTCAATAGGAAATGGGCGTTGAATTTTGAATTTACCTCCCTATATTTATTTTGTCCTCTTTTTTCCCCTTAAAATAAATACCTTTGCGAAAGGATAAATTATAGATGTTGAACGATCCAACAAAGAGCTTTGTCCTGAACCGAAAAGCTTGGACAATGCACTCTTTTGTTTGTTATACCGGGGACCACCGCCGATTTCTCTTCTGTCTCTTGTAATCCTCAGGGCCCCCCTCGTACAAAGCATAGATCAACCTCAACACGGCCTCCTTACAAATCGTACGATTTTTCCATGCCAAAAATTAGGCCGAAACGGATTTTTAACAAAAACAATTGAAGACCACAAAAACCGTGAGAACAATAAGCCGATAGAGACCATCGAATGCTTGTTTTCAAGCTATTTAGGTGCTATCGAGGAGATCTTGCAAGAAAAAATGGACTGATTGAGACCGTCCAGGGCTTGTTTTCAAGCTAATGATGTAACTGAAATGACATCTGCGGAGATGCAGACAGTTCGGAAGAAGAAAGAACAATAAGCCGATTGAGACCATCGAATGCTTGTTTTCAAGCTATTTAGGGGATCTTGCTAGAAAAAATGGACTGATTGAGACCGTCCTCGGCTTGTATTCAAGCTAATGATGTGACTGAAATGACATCTGCGGAGATGCAGACAGTTCGGAAGAAGAAAGAACAATAAGCCGATTGAGACCATCGAATGCTTGTTTTCAAGCTATTTAGGTGCTATCGAGGAGATCTTGCTAGAAAAAAATGGACTTATTGAGACCGTCCTCGGCTTGTATTCAAGCTAATGATGTGACTGAAATGACATCTGCGGAGATGCAGACAGTTCGGAAGAAGAAAGAACAATAAGCCGATTGAGACCATCGAATGCTTGTTTTTAAGCTATTTAGGTCCTATCGAGGAGATCTTGCTAGAAAAAAATGGACTTATTGAGACCGTCCTCGGCTTGTATTCAAGCTAATGATGTGACTGAAATGACATCTGCGGAGATGCTGACAGTTCGGAAGAAGAAAGAACAATAAGCCGATTGAGACCATCGAATGCTTGTTTTCAAGCTATTTAGGTGCTATCGAGGGGATCTTGCTAGAAAAAATGGACTGATTGAGACCGTCCTCGGCTTGTATTAAGCTAATGATGTGACTGAAATGACATCTGCGGAGATGCAGACAGTTCGGAAGAAGAGAGAACAATAAGCCGATTGAGACCATCGAATGCTTGGTTTCTAGCTATTTAGGTGCTATCGAGGGGATCTTGCTAGAAAAAATGGACTGATTGAGACGTTCAGGGCTTGTATTCAAGCTAATGATGTAACTGAAATGAAATCTGCGGAGATGCTGACAGTTTGGAAGGAGAAATAGTCAGTTCACCGTAAGCATCCTTTCTGGCTTTCGGTCTACCTGGGAACGAGATCTTTGAAGATGCTTTTCTGCAAGCAAAATTAATCTGATTGAGACAATCGTAGACTTGTTTTCAAGCTGTTAGGTGCTTGGTAATGACATCGAGGAGATCTTGCTTCTTTGTAGAAGAAATGGACTGTTGAGTCCGTCCAGGGCTTGTATTCAAGCTAATGATGTGACTGAAATGACATCTGCGGAGATGCTGACAGTTTGGAAGGAGAAATAGTCAGTTCACCGTAAGCTTCCTTTCTGGCTTTCGGTCTATCTGGGAATGAGATCTTTGAAGATCCTTTTCTGCAAGCAAAATTAATCTGATTGAGACAATCGTAGACTTGTTTTCGAGCTATTAGGTGCTTGGAAATGACATCGAGGTTCGTAGAAAAAATGGACTGTTGAGGCCGTCCAGGGCTTATTTTCAAGCTAATGATGTAACTGAAATGACATCAGCGGAGATGCTGACTGGAAGGAGAAATAGTCAGTTCACCATAAGCTTCATGCTTTCGGTCTACCTGGGAACGAGATCTTTGAAGATGCTTTTCTGCAAGCAAAAATAATCTGATTGAGACCATCGCAGGCTTGTTCCTAAGCAGCTAAATGAGTGCTAACCAAGGTGGGTGGTGCAACCAGACAGTTTTATAATTTTTTTTCGTTAGTACTTCTGAAATAACAAGTAAAAACCGATCCTATTTGCTGGTTTAATTAACTTCGGGGGGCGTATCAGAATATATTTTACTATCTTAACCCACGTGGAAAGGGACGGATGAGGGCGGCCTGACAACTATAAATAAAGAAAAGCCCGACACCCCGTGAGAGATCCAGTCTTAGACCCGAAGCCGATATTTATTGCTTGAATGACGTCATAAAATCCAAAGTAGGAGGAGTTCTTTTTTTTCTCCCTTCTTCAACTTTTTTTTTCTTTTTTTAATCCGAGACCCGTATCACTAATCTAGAAGGGGTCCCTTCTCTCTTATCTTTAATTGGACTGGAACATAAATCAGTCAAGACTATGGGAAAAGGGCTTTATAAACAAGTGAAGAATTTTATATATGAAGAGTTTTTAGGAACTTTTTGAAAGAGAAAAACCGTTGGAACAACAAATCAAAAGGGGAGGACAATAGGGAGGAAATTATCCGAAATGTAAAGATGGAAACTGATGTTGATATATTGACGGCGTTTGAAGCTTTCTGACAAATGCCTGGACACGGGGAGTTCTCAAGTTAGGCCCTTTTTTTTTCCCTTTCAGCCTTGTTAACAAATTGCACAGGGAGGAAAGAATATTACGTTTACAATAACAAAGGGGAACTTTTAACAACAAAAAACCGTGTTTCCGAATCACATTTGGGGTTTAACCAATGTAAACTTATGAATTAATATCGCGTTCCCAAAAGGGAAGTGTGGCTTTCGATGTAGCGCCTAGAGTAATAGACCACTGACCCACTTAGTTTGAACAGCCTAAGTTAGGTAGATGTAAGCAGATGACCTCATGGCCAAGAATCACTTTTTTGGGCGTTTTTGAAGATCTTTACACCAAGCAACAACACTTAATACTGGATTTTCGGCGTTTTTCTCAATATTTCTGCCGAGAAACAACCACATTTTTGGGCGTTTTTTAAGATCTTTACACCAAGCAACAACACTTAATACTGGATTTTCGGCGTTTTTCTCAATATTTCTGCCAAGAAACAATTACTTTTTGGGCTTTTTTTAAGAACTTTACACCAAGCAACTCCCCTTTATACTGGATTTTCGGCGTTTTTCTCAATATTTCTGCCAAGAAACAACCACTTTTTTGGGCGTTTTTTAAAATATTTGCACCAAGCAACAACACTTTATACTGGATTTCGGCGTTTTCTCAATAATTCTGCCGAGAAACAACCACTTTTTTGGGCGTTTTTTAAGATCTTAACACCAAGCAACTCCCCTTTCTACTGGATTTTCGGCGTTTTTCTCATTATTTCTGCCGAGAAACAAGCACTTTTTTGGGCGTTTTAAGATCTTTACACCAAGCAACACCACTTTCTACTGGATTTTCGGCGTTTTCTCAATAATTCTGCCGAGAAACAACCACTTTTTTGGGCGTTTTTTAAGATCTTAACACCAAGCATCTCCCCTTTCTACTGGATTTTCGGCGTTTTTCTCAATATTTCTGCCGAGAAACAACCACTTTTTTGGGCCATTTAAGATCTTTACACCAAGCAACACCACTTAGTACTGGATTTTCGGCGTTTTTCTCAATATCTCTGCCGGGAAACAACCACTTTTTTGGGCATTTTTTAAAATATTTGCACCAAGCAACAACACTTTATACTGGATTTTCGGCGTTTTCTCAATAATTCTGCCGAGAAACAACCACTTTTTTGGGCGTTTTTTAAGATCTTAACACCAAGCAACTCCCCTTTCTACTGGATTTTCGGCGTTTTTCTCATTATTTCTGCCGAGAAACAAGCACTTTTTGGGCGTTTTAAAATCTTTACACCAAGCAACACCACTTTCTACTGGATTTTCGGCGTTTTCTCAATAATTCTGCCGAGAAACAACCACTTTTTTGGGCGTTTTTTAAGATCTTAACACCAAGCAACACCACTTTCTACTGGATTTTCGGCGTTTTCTCAATAATTCTGCCAAGAAACAACCACTTTTTTGGGCGTTTTTTAAGATCTTTACACCAAGCAACTCCCCCCCCCCCCTTTCTACGGGATTTTCGGCGTTTTTCTCATTATTTCTGCCGAGAAACAACCACTTTTTTGGGCGTTTTAAGATCTTTACACCAAGCAACACCACTTTCTACTGGATTTTCGGCGTTTTGTCGATATTTCTGCCGAGAAACAACCACTTTTTTGGGCATTTTTCAAGATCTTCACACCAAGCAACTCCCCTTTCTACTGAATTTTCGGCGTTTTTCTCAAAATTTCTGCCAACATTTTCACCAGAAATGCAGGAGTCCTCCATGTTTATTTGGACAAAAATAACTCCTCTTTTTAGGCGTTAAGTTAAAAATAACTGATCATTTTGAGTCTTAGGATCACGATAACTTCCTTTTCAGTAAGTCGAAAATCGGTATTTTCGATACATCGATAATCTTAATATACACATCGGGTTTAATCAAAATAATAACTATAATTTTAAAAAAAATCTTTCAGAGGGAAATCCATGTTTTTAATATCGAGTTCATTAATATTCCGTCCGAGGTAGAGTAATCATTTGAATAAAGGTGTAATTAAATTTAACCGAAGTAAACCCATAAATCAATAGGGTCAGACCCACCTGTAACTCAAGTCTATTTGCATGTTTTTTGTTTGTATTAAAATCCGATGAAATGTCAAAAAATAGATGTAAATCTGAGGGAGTTGGGAGCTATTAGTTGAGTGAATGGTTTCTGTAACAATTGAATTGTCGAGACCTCCGGGATAAGTGATTAATGGGAAGCGGGCAAATCGACGGTGGTTTTTCCTCAGGAGCTAAATTTAAGAATGTCGCTGAAGGGAGGGGAAAAAAAAAACTTTTTGACATCGGACAATAGTGACGAGTCGGGCACGTCGGACGACAGCGAAATGAACGATTCCCGATAAGATAGATGACAGCGAGTCGAAAGTTTGACGTGTTTCCATCAATCTAGTGGAAAAGTAGAAGGGGAGGAAGGTTTATGAAGTACTTTTGGATCAAAAAAGTTGGACAAAGGAAAAAAGATATTTTTAAGACAGGGGGGACAATTTTCTGAGAACAACCTTTGATGTTGTTTAACTCGGTTTCTTTAATGAAATGTGAAGAGCAATAGAAAACTTCAAAAGTCTTAAAATAATGCTTTGAGTTATTCTCTTTTTTTCCCTTCTTCTTTGAGAGTGAAACGTTTCAGGCATCAATCAAGGAGGGCTCCGTGATTGAAGGGTGGCAGGCGGGAATATCCACCGTCTCATTACTGCCCAAGGCCTCCCACACCACATTCCTTAATCAATTTACAAGACATGGAACACAAAAGTGTAACGGATAAAAAACCTTCCAAAGCAGGTGTTGCACAAAATGGGGAAGGTTGCAACTTTCTAGGCTGTTTAATGGTAAGGACAATAGATTGGACATTTTGTCCATCAAGGCATAAACTCCATAAATAACTCCGGGAAACCCCTCTTTTGTGGCAGGATGCATAAATCAGAGCAGACTTTTGACGTGATTTTGCGGGGTCTTCTATTATGGGTCGTTCAAAGGACTCGTTACCGTGGGGTAGGGCAGGTAGTGAAAAAAATTGGATGAAATTTAAGTTTTAAAATAAAGCATAATGTCGAATGCAGAAGAGGACGGTAGCCAAAAGTCTCCTTGACGTCGGCGATATTGTATTCCTGAGTGTCATTGGAAGATCGGTTGGAAAGGACAGGCATTAAATTAGCGAAAATGTTTTAAAGGGTGGGGGTTTTTTGGGGGTATCGGAGGAAAGGCGGGCATGCAGGAACCACAGTCCCCTTTTGAATTTATGGTCAAGTAGGGACGCCATTGTAGTCTTGGCACAGTGACTAGAGCCCCGGCGACCACTTTGATTTAAGCACGTCCAACCCTTTGCTTCCCTAACTTTCAATAAATCTCCGACGGGTATAATGAAGCGCCGCCTCCAACCGCCGCCACCGCCTCCGACCTATTGTTCTCCGCCCCTTTGATCGATCTAACAACACTCCCTTAATATAGTTTTCGCGACAGGTCCATTTTAGGCTTAAGACAAAAGAGGCCCGGACACGAGTTTTTGTCTTGGCTATGAATTATACCCGTTCGCGGTGCGCGATCGATCCCACTTTTCAAAATGTTTGTTTTCCAAGGTGTTTAATGGAAGGTGCCTCGTGTTAATTCAGTTAAAGCCGAGGAAGGGAGCTTCAACAAGTGAGGGGAAACACCCCTAGTTCACAGAGTCTTCTGATAAAGAAAAACTAATGGACACTCATTTGTTCTTTCTCTATTGTTTGCTCACACTCTACAGGTTTTCACGTGCATCCTTATCATTCCGGTTCGATCCGGAAAGACATCGAGCTCACCTGCCACTAAATATTTTCCAATATGGACATATTGGGAAGAGGGAAGACGATTTTTTTTTCCTCGAAAGAGCGACGGGATTATCTGTAAAAGGGGTTGCCAGGGGTTCACATTAATCGACAGGGCCATAATTCAGCGACTCAGGAGAGGCTCGTGTGGGTCCCTTAATCGGCCTCATAAATTCTCAACGGCTCGCTGACTCACTCAGTCACTCTCCCACTGTTAATTCGAAATTGTTTAAAACTCGATACAAAAGGGGGTATAAAAGTAAAACGGGGATTTATCAGTTGTATATCCAGTAAGGTCTCCGGGTGTAATCAATGGCCCTATTGTCTCAAGGAGACGGTAAATATCGAGAACGTAGGGGCATATGCAAATGCGGACAGCTCCCTCGCACATAATGGTCGGGACTTCTCATTCGGATCTTCTTAAACTGAAAGATATTAACGTGTTTTTAAGAGGTTCGCCTCCGTGACAGGTTTTGAAAAAGAGGGCATGAAGAAGCACCGAAGAAGAAAAATCAAGGGTAATCCGTCGGGAGCCCGGACGGATAATAAATGGAGAATGATAAGTTTGAGGCTTATGTATGGGCGAGTGGTCAAAGACACCGGAGGCTGATGGAAACCTCGGAGGTCTTTCCGTTTATTGATGCCTCCCGATACATCAGAGCGGGTCCGTCAATTCTGACGTTCGACCGCTTCTCCATTTACATGTTTTAGCGTTCGAAGGAAGAGAAAACCATCCCCTTAACATCGATTTTCCGTTACCCCTCCGGTACCAAGTCTGATAATTTACGAGTGAGTTTTCTCCCCCGAAACGTTCCTCGGGACAGATTTATTGCGTCATTCACAGTATATCATATCACCCTCGGTAAAGCGCGCAAGGGGGTGGGGAAAGAAGGGGTGGACGGGAGGGAAAAAATGGCGTGTGGGTTAATTCCAAGCAGACTCCGTCCGAGTGTGAAATCGAAGGAATGATTTAGTTGGTCCGATGCCTGAGACAGGTGAAGACCACCTGCCTCAGATAAAACAATTATTTATTGTCATTCTTCGAGAAGGCAGGTGGACTCTCCCCTCTCCCGAAAAGACGCAGCCCAATTATTTTTCTCCAACTAATTAACACTATCGGACTTATAAATTGGCTAAGAGCTTTTAGCTTATCTTTTATAGTCTCCAGAAGTAGTTTAGCCATTCACTCAACTCCTAAAGTATCGCTCCTGTAGCCAATTATCAAATTTACGGTGCAGACTTACCTGAAACAAACAAATAAAAATTCATTAGCATTAAACATCTGCGTAGAAAAATAAAGTACTGGTTTGAAGAGCTTCCAACAAAAACTTCCTTAAAGAGAAGTATACATATAGGAGGGGGAAGTATAACGGAGGGGATGAAAAACTTAGGGGGAAGTATGTGGGAGGGGAAGTATAACGGAGTAGGAAGTATATGGGAGGGTAAGTATAATGGAGGGGAAGTATATGAGAGGGGGAAGTTTAAGTGAGGGGTAGTATAACAGAGGGTGAAGTATAACGGAGGGGAAGTGTAAGGGAACGAAAGTATAACGGAAGAGGATTTATAAGGGAGGGAAAATATAAAGGAGAATTTTCCAAGCTCTTTTTTTTTCGAAAATTTTCTATTTTTTTTCAAAAATTTTTCAGTTTTTTTGTCAAATTTTTTTTCGCCAAAAATCGCCCTCGTTACATTCTTCTTCACCGGCTAAAGAAATTTGGTGAAAATTTGGTGAAAATCGGATGAAAAGTGTTTCGGAAAAAAAATGCTACGGACGGACGGCACCACAGACAAAGTTGAGATCGGTAAAGATCAATATTCGATTTGACCCTCCGGACCCCGGAAGACCCCTCCCAAAAAACCCGACGTGGAGGGTATCACAATAACTTCTTTAAGGAAGTTAAAAGGGTGCCCACTGTATGACATTTCCTCGATTTCTCATCACTTTCAAAGATCATCGATTTCGAGACATCCGAGAAATGCGGCTCATTAGAACCGGATATTTTCTCGCATTAAGTCGATGAAAACTCGTTACAAGTGGCACGGTGTTACATAAGTAAAAAAAGGCGGGGAAGGCAGTCGGTCTATAACAATAAAGCACACATATGGTCTCGGTGTGACACACTTGATTTAAAATGGCGAGGTTGGCGACACGGCTCCTGTTTTATTATCCCTTTATGTTTATAGGTTTTTATTGTACGGTGACGTTGAGTTATTGGTGTTTGTCCCGCTGGCTCGTCCCCCCGTCGTGATAATGTACTGACAAATATGTTTAAATCACTCAGCCAGACGGACAGAATCGTTGTTTACTCTCCGGACTCTTGACTGAAATACTGCTCTCCGTTTAGTATCAGATAAGAGGCCTAGGCACGCACAGAACCCCAATTAAAAAGCATAACTTTAATTTTTTCTATTCCCACAAAAAATTCTTTATTTATTTTGTTTGTGCAAATTTTATCGTATAATATATGATGTTGAAAGTGGACGAGAGTGGAGTCAATTATGTTTGATGTAGACTCGGACTTGAGTATAAATCCGTGTGTCACTGCAGGACGCCAGTGATCAATCCTCCACACGTTGCCAGCGACTTTTTATTTAAAAAAAAAATCTCGCTCTTTTTTTTTATTATTTCCCCACTAAAAACGTGAATTTTCACGCCGGTAGGGGTATAGGATGTACAAACAATGTGGAGGTCAACCGGAGCATTAAAGATTAATTGATGGGGCGAAGGACGCTGTCAGATCAGTAGCAAATTTATAGCCGGCTGATCATTCGAGAAATAAATTTCAGAATTAAGAACTCCTTCTCTGGATTGACGGGGCATAAAACGAAGGCGGAGGTTATGCCGGACGAAGGAAAAAAAATGCGAGGGGGGCACAAACTGGATATTTTACAACTTTCCAAAAATACCTCTTTTATGGGCTTTAATTAGAGGCGAAATTGACATAAAACGGAGAGTAAACTTCGTGAAAGCTCAAAGTTCACACAAAAAACTGGAATTGTCAGATTAAAAGAATCTTGAGGGATCCGCCTTTCATCACGGAAAAACAACAATAAGCATAACAACAGGTTAAATCATTAACAAAAGGATAACAACAGGTTAAAATTCCAGTAAAGAAAAGTTTAAAACTTGATAAGTAAGCAAAAAAGGGAGAAAAAAATTTAAATCCCCGTTAATAGTAAGTGAACACTTAGTTTCTAGGAAAATAGTTCACCTAATGAGGCTTATTAAGCCGAAACCGGTCGTGAAAAATTCCTGTTTATTGTTTCTCTCTTCTTCTGGTGTATTTTTGTACAATTGATCAAGTGTCAAGGTAGAAATAATAGGCTCTTTGGCCTAGGGATGTGCCTCTCGTAAAGGGTAGAAGTATGAAATTTCTCCCTACTAAAAAAAGTACTGGTTTGAAGAGCATCCAACGAAAACTTCCTTAAAGAGAAGTAACAATATAGGAGGGGGAAGTATAACGGAGGGGACGTACAACGGAGAGGGAAGTATATGGGAGGGGAAGTATAACGGAGTGGGAAGTATATGGGAGGGGGAGTATAACGTAGGGGGAAGTATATGGGAGGGGAAGTATATGAAGGGGGAAGTATATGGGAGGGGGACTATAAGGGAGGGGGAAGTATAAGTGAGGGGAAGTTTAAGTGAGGGGTAGTATAACAGAGGGTGAAGTATAACGGAGGGGGAAGTATAAGGTAACTATTGTATAAGGGGGGGAAAGTATAAAGGAGAATTTCCCAAGTTTTTTTTTTTTTCAAAAATTTTTCAAAGTTCTTTTTTCGTGTCAAGGTAGAAATAATGGGCTCTTTGGCCTAGGGATGTGCTCTCGTAATGGGTAGAAGTACGAAATTTCTCCCTACTAAAAAAAATTAATAATTAAAAAGTGGCAATTTTTTTACACCAAAAATTCTTAAAAAATATAAGGAGTAATTGGTGAAAATTTGGTGAAAATCGGATTAACGGTTCGGCCGCAGCGAATTTTTTAAAATTTCAAACAGACATATCTCCGCCATTTTTCGCAATTCAAAAATCGCCCTCGTTAGTTTCTTTTTTACCGGCTAAAAAAAATTTGGTGAAAATCGGTCAAAAATTGTGGCCGTAAAGTCTTCCGGAAAAAATTTCGGACGGACGGCCGGCCGGCGCCACTGACAAAGTTGAGATTGGCAAAGATCAACATTCGATTTGACCCTCTGGGGTCTGGAAGACCCTTCCCCAAAAACCCGACGTCGAGGGCATCACATAACTTCTTTAAGGAAGTTAAAAGGTAGGTTTTGAAGAAAAGAAATTTGGCTAAAACTTTGGACAGATAAACCTCCGCCTTTAATTTACAAGAATGAATGAAAAATGCTGCGATTTCTGAACTAGCAAAAGAAAAAGAGCTGGCAACGCGACATCAACCTCATAGGCCCCTTCCCAAAAACCGTATATGCAGGGTAATACAAAAACTCCTTCCCAAAAACCGTATATGCAGGGTAATACAAAAACTATCATAGAAAATCGCAGTGGAGCTAGTGAAGAAGTTGATTGATCTACTTTTGATTGAAATTTTCGGGAGGCAGTTCTAAATAAACGACCTTTACGAAAATATCGTCAGGCGTGAGTTAACAAACAGTGACGTGGGACTTATAATTACCTGAGACGGAGGATATCGGGTGTCTCCAAGACTGGAAGAGAGAAAAAAAACCTTCGATTTTTTTTCCCCTCTTTTTTTAAGAAGTCCCAATTACCGAAGCCCCTGTCTCCACCTTTATGTAACGTCTATTCTCGTCAAAATCAATCAAATATAAAAAAAATTATACATAAAAAAGAAGGTTTTTTTAGGCGTTTGAAAAGTCGTGACTGGACTATTAGAGATTCAGTACGAGTCTGTAGAATGTGTCCGGATGGCTTCATCACTCCCTTGTCAATGTCGACTCCTTTCGTCTACTCGGACGCTCCCTCGAGACGACATGACAATTTGTACTTTTTCGAAGCCTCCTAATATAAAAAAAGTTATTTTCGTTAACTAAAAAAATGCTTTAAAAAAAGCGTCATCTGGGAACAATTTAAGTGTAAATTTCCCGTTGTTTGATGTTTCTTCTCATCTATCCGGCCCCAATTTCCTGGGCCCCTCGGTTTTTAAGTATAGGCCTCATACAGGTTTTTCTTTATAAAAAGGCTAATGGAGTCGTGGTAGTTTTTTTTTGTTCGCGTGGTGGCGCTAGGTAATGACAAGCGGCGGGGGAGGGGTTGAGTGCCTACGACTCTGTAATTTGAAGCAATAAAACACTGCCACTAAACACAGAGCCCCCCCTCTTGTCACCTGTTATTAGCGGACTGCTTTTTTTTTAAGGCGCCCCCTTTTTTTAACGTTGAAAACGAGATTTCGAATTTTCGATTCATGACACTTGATTCTGTTAAGGTGGAGAGAAAAAAAAATTGTGGTGGGGTGAAGGGAAAAACAGGCCGACCAAAAAATGGACTATTGAGAGATGCGGAGGCTAACAGCCTGTTGAATGGACCACCCCGACCGCCCCCCAATTCATTTATAAAAGTTCCGACCCCCTAACCCACTTCTCTCTGTTTGCCAACAAACCCCCTACAACTATCATTACTCTCCCATTCATATCTTTAAAAAAATAATCTTTAAATTATTAATAATAATTAACAACTTAAAATTTGCCAATATTGTACGCTATCTCATGTTTTGTTTATTTTAAACGGAGAATCTAAAGGAAAATTTTTATCGCGTATCGATTCAAAAAGTTAACTTTAATTGAGGCGCTCCGGGTACGAGGGGCGAACTCAACAAAACGTAGTTTCGAGATATTCGCATTGTAAAGTTTATGTTACGGGCGAACTCAACAGAAAAGTCATGCCCTGGAATGGGAAAAGGAGTGGGGGTTGTGGACTAGGATGTGGAGTCGCCCTTCGTACCCGCTCGGATATCGCAGTTAGAGCTTTGCCGCATATCGGTTTTTACGTATTTAAAGGGGAAAAAAGGGCGAACTCAACATAAAAATTATATGGGTATATTCACCAAGAGGTCTAGAATCTGAAAATGAAAAAAAAAATTTGTCCGATGTTGAGTTCGCCCATCGTACCGGAGCGCCTCAATTACACCAACAGGTAGCAGTAAAATCAGATTAATTGAAATTATTTTTACATATCTCGTCATATGTTTGCCTAAAAGAAACAGGAATAATGGAGTGCCTACATCTCGTCCGAAAGTATTCTCGTCCTACTGTCTTCTCGTCCTAAAACTAACGTACAAAAATTGCTGCGTCGGAGAAATGCGGCAGCGTTCCACGCCAGCAAATTTTAAACTCCTTTGTGCGCCTATCGAGCTCATCATCCATCCCAGGGCCGCCAACAGGATGAGCAAATCCTCGCGAGAGGAAAAAAATTAACCCCTTCTGTCATAAAACGAGCACATTCTCGAGAGGAAAAAAATTAACCCCCTTGTGTCACAAAACGAGCTGATCCTCGCAAAAATAAACAAACAAACCGACCGTGACTTGCTGGGGTTCTCCGACGCAGCAGTTTTTTGTCCGTTAGTTTTAGGACGAGAATACTTCGTATGAGATGTCTGCCCCTAATAATGCACAATATGGAGAACTCAAATGCTATATGATTTTAATGAACTTAGGCACTTTTTGGATGGCCTTGAAAAACGACCGAACTACGTGGGTCGGCGGTCAAGGACTCTACCATTGGGGTCCAAATCCAGGTCTCTGAAGAATGATTTTACCAAGGTCGATGGATCGACCACTTAGAGAATTGACTCTGATCAAATAAGCAAAAGGGCAACTAAAACCTATTTTTAACGGTTTTATTTATTTCTACTTAAAATAATGGTCTTCACGACCTATATAGGCATTTTATTAAGGATTTCAGAAATGACCTTTACTTTAAGGTGACTGTGTTTGACCTTTGACACTCGTGAACGGACACCTGAACATCCCGGAGCCGTTTCTCATTTTCAAAACAACTGTCATCTTAAGATAGAAAATATGCAGAAATGCACTTTTCCTTAGGTGCGGCCCTGCGTCTGGATAGAGTTAACAATTTGTTTGTATAAAAATTCAATCATAAATTTATGTTTGTTTGTCCGACGGAGGGAATTAAGGGGGTCGTTACATGGAAGAAGTGGAGGAAGGAAAAATAAGCCACGATGTACAATTTATTTACATTCACACGAGGTATAAACAGAAGAACTCCAAATGAATACCTACTAACTTTAAACAAAGTTTTACTGCCTTATTGAATAACGCATGAGCCCCCCTCATTCGCCCTCCTCGAATAAGATGTTTTCAGGTTTATTCAATGGAGCCGATAAATCCGGGATTGTAAACAGAGTCCATTTTTTAAGGAATCCTCAGTGCGATGACATCTTGAAATGGTCAAAACGGAGAGAAAGCGCGATTGCAAAAAGTCCCGTTCTTTCAAAAGTGTTTTTGAATATGCGATGGTCTTTTTCCACGTATTTGATCAAAGAAAAAGTCCCGGTCATTTTTCATGGGAAAAGTTTTCTCGTGTCGAATAATCGCGAAGTTTACTCAAGTGGGGAACAAGTTTTGCGTGTGGTGTTTTGTCGACCTTTCCTTTCTCTCGACGGACGAGGTGTCCTCGGCTAATTGGCAGTTTTTCATGGATTGATCGGCCCCTTCCGAGTCGCCTCAAATGTATTTTCGATGTCCGTTGTCTAGCCGACCGTGAATGATGGCCTTCCTCCTCGTTTATTTACGACAACGTCTGATGATAATCTATCCCCACCTTTAAAGTTTTTCTCGAAAAAATTTTGAGAGAGAAAAATGTTCTATAAGTATTGGAGTTGCTAAGATACTAAGTCTGACGGGCCACAAATCAGAGCGAATGCGATAACACAGAGCCCAGTGTGGTTTATGACGTCTGTTCATCACGTCATCATAAATTAGAGCTCCTCCCGCGCGCCGTGCCGAGGGAGAAAGCGTGAGTTGATGGGGGTAGCTCATCCCTTATCTTCCGTCAGAGGGCAAACCGATAAATATAAATCGTTCAAGGAAAATGTAGCTCCACCAGTTTTTCCTTTCCTTAATAAAACATACGGGAATGGGTAAAAAATTTTTTTTTCTCTCTCTCTTCCTCTCCAAAAGCTAATAACCATAAAGTCAGGCCCTTTTAATAGACCCTGGATTGTTTACACTTGGATCAAAGAGGCCGAACGGGGACGGAAAGGAATTCATAAGTAAGGATTATTTGACTAGGACGTCCCTCACAGGTATCATTATGCATTATGCATCTCTTTTTTGCTTAAAAACTTAAAAATACAAAAATCTCTTTTTGTTTTAGACGAAAAAGTCAATTAAACGATATGAAGGTCTAATCGATCATGAAATCCTTTGTGTCGACATGTTATGACTTTTTATTCTTGTGGACTGACCGATTCAGGACGTATGACTAAGTGGCGTGGTGTCGGGGTTGAGTGATGGATCGAACATCCCTTTAATGCATCGACCGCCCCTCCTAACCTCTAATATATAAAAAACGTTAAAATGAATAATACGCCTAACCTCATTTTTTGACATGACTTTCAAAAGCCATTTGTGACAGGGGAAAAAATGATGATCAAATGCAGTCATGTTTGGACGCCTTTCGAATATTTTAACACGTGAGGAACGCCTGCAAATTCCCACGCAACAAGTCATCTTCTCTTTTTCATGTGGGCTACCGTTTGAGGACCATCAGACCTGATATAGCTGCAGTAGGGAAATTTAGATGACAGTCGACTAGGACGAAACCATTTTAGCTCAAACACTGGGGCATCAAGGTTTCACAAGCACTTGGACACTCAGTTGCCTAGGATGTCCCAGATTCCCAACACTATATACCTCTGCTGTATCTTCCAGCTCTAAGGAATGATTAGATATTGAGCAATTTTTCACGCAGCATTGCGACGAGGAGCCTAAGAAGTAGGGAATTTTGGAAGACAAGTCGACGAAACCATTTTAGCTTAAACAGGGGCATCAAGGTTTCCCAAGCACTTAGGACACTCAGTTGCTAGGATGGGTCCCAGATTCCCAACACTATAAATACCTCATATGCTGTATCTTCCAGCTCTAAGGAATGATTAGATATTGCAATATCTTCACGCAGCATTGCGACGAGGAGCCTAGAAGTAGGGAATTTTGACAATCGACTAGGACGAAACCATTTTAGCTTAAACACAGGGGCATCAAAGTTTCCCAAGCAAATGGACACTCAGTTGCCCTAGGATGGGTCCCAGATTCCCAACACTCGAAATACCTCTGCTGTATCTTCCAGCTCTAAAGGATTAGATATTGAGCAATATCTTCACAGCAGCATTGACGAGGAGCCAAAAGTGGGGAATTTTGGAAGACAAGTCGACTAGGACGAAAACCATTTTAGCTTAAACCAGGGCATCAAGGTTTCCCAAGCACTTTAACACTCAGTTGCCTAGGATGGGTCCCAGATTCCAACACTAAAAACCTCTGCTGTATCTTCCAGCTTAAGGAATGATTAGATATTGAGCAATATCTTCACGGCAATTGCGACCCAAGAAAGAGGGAAGAAGTCGACAAACGAAACCATTTTAGCTTAAACACAGGGGCATCAAGGTTTCCCAAGCTTTAAGCACTCAATTGCCAGGATGGGACCCAGATTCTCAACACTAGAAACACTTCACATGCTGTATCTTCCAGCTATAAGGAATGGTTAGATATTTAGCAATATCTTCACGTGCAGTATTGCTATCCCAAGATTTTACGAGGATGGGTCCTACACTGGTGCGAAGGGTCGCATGGACATTTAAGACCAATGAACCCCCTTACATATCACCTGCTGTCTCTTCCAACACCAAAAGGATTAGAAATTTGGCAATGGCTTCATGAGGAGCATTCCAGATAATTTTGCACGAGTCAATTAGGATAGCCATGCTGCTGAAGGGTGAGAAGGCCATTAAAACTAATCAACCCCTGATTTCTGCTGTATCTTCCAGCACCAGAATTGGTTCAATACAGGAAAATATCTTCAGAGCTTTGTTTACTGGATACTGGACGAAAAAATTGGATAAATAGAACTCGGAATCTAGATCGTCGAACCGAAAAAAACGGCTTAAAAAAACCGGTATGTCAACCTCTTTAAGTCTTTTCGCCCCCCTTGTTTCCTCGTTCCCGCGAAAGCATTGTGTGTCAACCCGGATAAAATGTAATCAAATTCGATGCTAATTCAGTCTTGATGTGCGAGAAAGGCTTCGTCGATGTGGGCGTCAACCATTTTACACTTTGAATTGATTATACCTTATTCAAAGTCGTCCCCTCCTTCCACTTTTAAAAAAAATGTCCATAAATAAAATCACATCTCCCCTTTCTAACAAAAAAAAACCGACATTTTTGTCTAAATCCTTTTTCAATTTATAATATTTTGTCTTTCATTTTTCTTTTTACCTTGATCCCATTCGGACCCGGACAGCCTCTTTATCATTATTATTTATGTCAAATATGCGCATACAATATGCACTTTTTGATCAAATGCTCTAAAAAAGTGGAATATGTCATTAAAAAAAAAAATTTGGACTTGAAAATTTTGTGATTTTTATTTCATGTCTCAAAATTATTATAATGTGTACTTTTTAAATTAATGAAAGAAAAATTTCGTCGGTCCGACGCCAAAATTTTTTTATAACGGCTGAAGGACCTCTCCACGTCTACTGACGTCATCGGTGCCATTTGAAGCAGGCGACTTCTGTCGGGTGAGCTCGATCCCTACGGTGATGTTCTCACCAACCATGACTTGAGCTACGTTCCTTAGTTTTTCCAAACCAGGATTTTTGAAAACTAAGCTTTTTATTTTTTCTTGTATCTTCTCTCCGCGTCTATAGTTGCATAAAAAAAAACATATATTTTAATATTGTTATTGAGGAAATGCATTGGTTACTTTACCTTCCAACTATGTTTCGTAAATTTTCCAAAGTTTCATCCCAATGTTTGAAATTTTCAGTCAAAAGAGTTTTGGGTTTCGAGGACGGTGATTTTTTTTGATAGGAAGTGAAATTTAGAACGTATGAACGCGAGGTTTTGAACGATAGAAGTCGAGGTCTTGAATAGGTCCTTTATTTTTTCGATGGAAGCCGCATCCTCATCCAAATTATCTACGACTTGTTGAATTTTGGTCAAATTTTCGGCGTAGTACATAGCTGCTTCCAGCCATGTACCCCATCGCGTTATTACTGGTTGCGGAGGAAGAGGTAGTTCAGGACAAATTTCTTTGAAAATTTGTACCCGACTAGGCGATTTTAAAAATACTTTTTTCATATTAGAAATTAGGGCGTCGACGTCGGGATATTCATTTCTTAAGTGTTCGGCAATACGATGTAATGCGTGAACGACACAAGTCACGTGAATTACTCTAGGATAAAATACTTTGATGGCTTTGGCTGCTTTGACCATATATGGCGCCGCATCAGAAACGAAAAGAAGGACTTGACTGTGTTTAATCCCCTCCGGCCAAAGAATACTTAACGAATTGTTAAAAAACTGCGCGATCGTTGCATGATTGCATTTTTCAAGAATTTCCATGTTAAATAGAATCGGCTTACATTTTTCCTCCGATAATCTTCCGACGATTGCATTGGCGATATATCTGCCCTCCACATCTGTCGTTTCATCGATTGATATCCAAACTGGACCGTCACCTATACAACTCCTGATTTTCGCCATAGTTTTCTTCGTATATGTCGGCAATATAATTTTTTCTAATCGTACTCTCGTCCGGGATCGTTTTTCCGATGTATTTTTCGAGAAATGCTTTTAAATGTTGGTTGTTAAGTTTGAAAATGGGGATTCCTGAATAATGCTTTACAGAGATCATTTAAATGACGACTTACTGGAACTAGCTGTCAAGAAAGACTGCACTTGGTTTTCTTTTTTTTCGCGTTCTCTTTGTGAGCAGTTGTTTCCAAATGTTGAACTACTTGAGATCTTTTTGACGTAGAAATTTTTTTCTCGCAAGCGTCACAAAACAAAACGGCCCCGTCACCCCGAAAGGGTTCCGTCTCAAACTCCCGAACATATTTTTTTACTAAGTCACACACTTTGGCTTTAATTTAGGCATGTTGCCGTTTGAAAGTCTAAGTTCAACTGAATGAAAATGAAAACAAAAACTAGGAAATAAAACGTCATTTCAAAACATTATGGTCAGGGGTGGCAAAGGCGGCTTCTTTGATAAATAAAAGTAAGGGGTTTCTATGGAAACGGATTTTGAACTCGAAAATTCTTACTCACTCAACTCAGAACACGAAAAATATTAAACTTAACTTTTATTCAAATACACCCCCCCCCCCCCCCCAACAACCGCCGGGGAGGTCAAATAGGTTCTTAAATATGTGAAAACGGCCAAATATGTCAAAATGCAAAATCCATCAAATATGTCAAAATATGCAAAAACGAATGTGGCTTATTCGTTTAAGAATAGTCTAAAACGCAAAAGAAAACTTGAATAAATGATGTAGGAAGCTCGAAAAAAAAATGAGAATACATAAAAATCCGGTACCTAATCATTATATTACGATCGATATTTTTTTTTTGCATTTTTTAAAATCTGAAGGACAAAATATTCGATTTCCTAGTTTGACACATACAAAAAAAATTGTTTCTCAAATAAAGATATCATTTGTGATATTTTTACGGGGCAAATAATATAAAATCAACATTTTTTAAGTTTATTGCTCTTTCAAATAAAAAACGCAGAAGTCTAAAACAAAATTTTTTGTAGGCCTGAGGGGAACTCTCATATTGAATAAACCAAAATAAGGTGGTACGATTTCTGAAAATTCATCAAAAAATTTCTGTATAAAGAAAATTGTGTACCACAAGGAGGGCCCAACCGTTTGTCCCAACCGCAGTTTAAAACTGGAGCATGCGCAGAAGGATTTCATGGCAAATTTGACGTCAGATGACTTCAGATTTGACGGACAAAAGAACGAAGTCAATTTGACGTCCAATCCTTCAGCGCATTCTTCAGGAGACAAAGCTGTTAATGCTATGACGTCATGAGAGTCATTTCTTAATTTTTGGTCGCAAATCTTGTAATGGACGTGATATTGGACATGGTGTGGAAACGTAGGGGGGTTGTAATGTGGCATCTGTAAGCCGAAGCCTTCTCTTTTGTTTGCAGTCATTTATTATCTTCTCCTCCTATCTGGATCTATCAGTCATTGCCGAGGCTCAATGCCCACCTGTCAATCACCTACTATTGTTCACACTCTATTGTTCCATTCTATCATCTTCTTCGGCTCCCTTTTCCTTCACGGAAAATTTTTCTCTCGCTACCTCGTTTTGTAGGAGAAAAAAAAACCTAATTCGGCCTGATCAGACGGTGAACAAATAAAAAGAAGCGCCGTCCGTATCAGTTTACATAAGGATAAGAGGAGGGGATCTTTCGATAACTGTTGCATACGTCAAATGTTGACAGGTTCCAAACATTTGCCCTCTCTTCACTTTCCCGGGGATCTATAAAAGGCGGGAAAGACGCCAAAAACGCGGTCGCAATGTTGCCGTTTTAAAAATCTCGTTTTATCTTTGCGGGTAATTAAAGTCGAAGGACCTCTTTATGTAGCACGACAAAATGTTTTCAACCTTTCCTCAATGATAAAATGACCACGAAGCCGTGGAGAATCCATCCTACTGCGACCATCACCCCCTACATAAATTGCGTTTTTAACTTCCTTAAAGAAGTTATTGTGATAGCATCGACGTCGAGTTTTTGGGAACGGTCTTCCAGACCCCGGAGGATCAAATGGAATAATGATCTTTGCCGATCTCTACTTTGTCTGTGGTGCCGGCCGGCCGTCCGTAGCATTTTTTTCCGGAACACTTACGGCCACAATTTTCACCGATTTTCACCAAATTTTCACACAATTTCTTTAGCCGGTGAAGAAGAATTAACGAGGGCGATTTTTGAATTTCGAAAAAATGGCGGAGATATGGCTGTTTGAAATTTTAAAAAAAATTCGCTGCGGCCGAACCGTTGTTCCGATTTTCACCAAATTTTCACCAAAGACTCCTTATATTTTTTAAGAATTTTCGGTGAAATTT